>JAODAL010039189.1:0-38279 GCA_025379985.1 Phyllomedusa bahiana
GGGATAAGTAAAACTGTCTTTACCTCTTGAGGATTCCTTTCCAAGGCTGGACTGGAACTAAAAAACAGCACTGGCATGAAACCTTCACCAGCCCACATATATATGCTTCCCAATTTTGCACTGGACATGCACCTTACCACTTTCTAAAATAAACAACACCATCAAGACAAATAAGAAAGTAAAAGTTTTTTACAACACAAGAGTAGCCCCATCTTTTTGCCAACTTTTCAGGGTCTTTGGGGGGAATTTTTTATATTTTTTAATTTGAATGGTTTTAGGTCAAAATCATGTTTTTAAAAAAAAAACATTTATAGATAACCTTTTTTTAAATTTTGGGTGGGGGACACTGGGAACAAGGTAATGGAGTTTTTAAAATATTTAAAGAAATCCTGTCACATGGATTATGCCCCCCCTTGCTGAGGGCAGCACAAGCTAGTGCAACCTGCTGTTTCCAGCGCTGTGTCCCTTCTCTGTAAGATGTGGATTTTAAGTATTTAATGCCAAATCTGCCTTTTTCACCAGAAAAAATCCCCAAAAGGTCTTTTTTTTTTTTCAAACCCCAACCCCCCTGATTTAGCCCCCCCCCACCTAAACGATAAACCTTTTACTTTAATAGGTAAAACGTGAAAACGTCAGTGGGGGGGGCAACCTTTGAGGGGCGGGGCTAACCCCTCATAAAAGGGGGTAAATTTTAAAAAGTACAGCACTTATAAAATAAGGCAGAGCCTGGGAAAAAACATCTGACAATAGTTTGGGGCATCTCAACAAGGGGGGCATAAACTATGTGACAGGTTCCCTTTAAATGCCAACTCCTGTGGTATTTCTTATACCTGCACAATGGATGCCAAATTTCTAGATTTATGCCTATACCATCAAAATGGGAAAGTAGACTCCAATAGCTATGGCCCCTTTTCAAATAACCATTACAATAAGTGAATAAGAAACGTAGCCTTCAGACAGTTACGAAGAGTGTGAAAAAAATTGTACTACAGACAAAATTTTCTGTGAACAAGTTAATTTAATCACAGAGACATTTATGCAGAAAGGCTATCCTGATGAATTGGTGCAAAATGCAAAAGAAAGAGCAGCTAAATTGTCACAGCGGGAAAAACTAAAACAGAAACAACCACATGATTTTAAGAGTAATTTTATTACTACTTTTTCATCTCAACCAAAAATTTTTTTAGGTTTTTTGCAAAAAAATTTTGGGGATTTTTAAATTTAACCCAAATTTTTAAAAACCCACTTCAAAAAGGCCATGTCTAACTTACAGGAGGACAAAAACACTAAACATAATGAACTCCTCTCGACAAAATCCAAAAACCCAATTTTTAAAAAAAGTTTAGAAAACGGAAAGGGGGGAAATTTTCCCAAACGTTCATTCCCCACCTGCAAATGTTGAAAACAGGTGATAGTTTCATCTAAAACCAAAACCCAAATTTTAAAATTTTAAAGGGTTTATGTTCCCCAGGGGATAAAAATTAATCAGTTTTCATGTACTGTTTTTTGGGTTTACAGTAGAAGGGGGGCGAATTTCTAAAAAAATTGGGTTGGGGCCCTTTGGGCCAAATTTTTTTCCAAAAAATTTCTTTTGGGTCCGAAAAAACTTGGGCACGAACCCACGTTAAAAAACAGCTATTTCCAGGCTCCCCCAGAGCCTGCAGGGTGCTGTAGAACGTTTCCATGCTTAAATTTTCAAAAGGGATTTGGTTTTTGGCCTTCAAAAACAATGTTGTGTTTTAGTTTTACCCCGCACATGATGCCGCCGCTCTTAAATCGTTTCAACTATAAAAGCCCTGGCACTTATGGGGGCAAAATTTGACCAAAAAAAGAAGCGGGAAAGGGTACCCCTGAAAAAAGCCCATGGCAGAAAAAACAAAAAAAAACAAACTGAAACTCAGTGGCAACATTAGTGACAAGTGTGGAGGTGAAGGGGGAAAGCCCCCGCACATGGGTCAGACATGGCACAATACATTCGGGAAGGGCCCAAAATTTTTCCCCAGGCCGCAGAGGGGCACAATGAAACAGTTTTGGAGGTCACGGTGGCAGCAGCATAAAGGGTCGGGCTTGGCCCCTTTGAAAAATTTTCTGGGGGCCTGGGAAAAAAAAGTGGGGGCCAAAGAGGGGGTACAATGACACGGGTTGGGGGGCACGGCAGGACAACAGCGGGCACCCAAAAAGGTAAAGACAGGGGAAACAATGACACGGTGGGGAGGGCAGGGCAGCAGCCACATCAGCAGCATGGGTCAATTTTTGGCAAAAATTTGGAAAAATTCGGGGAGGGGGGCAAAAACATATTAGGCCCAAACAGTGGGGGGGCACGGCACAGCCAGGGCAGCAGCAAAAAGGTCAGACAGGGGCACAAGGCCACAGTTTTGGGGGGGAAAGAAAAGGAAGCCCAAAAACCAGCAGCCCCTGGGGGCCCAGAAAGGCAAAGACATTCTGCAGGGGGCAAAATAGTATTAGGCCACAGGGCACAATGATTTAGAGCGGGGGTTCACCCGGCGGAAAAACCAGCTTTAGGTCAGGCAGGGGCACAAGAAGAAAAGTGGAGGTGATAAACGGGACCCAACAGCATGGGTTTCAGAGAGGGGCCAAAATTGACATTTGGAGGTGGCAAAACATTTACCACCCCCCGAAGGGGGCACAATGACACAGTGGGGAAAGTCAGGGCAACAGCAACAGAGCACAGCATGAAGCACATAGATTTGGCACAATGACAGATTTTAAAGGTTTGGGGGGAAAATACCATCCCTTTAAAGACGGGGTGGGCAGAGGAGAAACAAAACAGCAAAAAGTGGCACCCCAGGCGGGGGGGGCATCAGAATAGGGGCCTGGGGCGGGTTTTTTTTTAACCCCATCCCCGACCCCTAAGGGCATTGGGTGTGTGGAAACCCCGGGCCGATCCACCCTGATTCATCTTGAAAAAGGGTTCAGTCTTTCCCAACTTTTCCCGTGACAAGGGGGGTTTCTCCTTGGTGTCACGATGGCCCCCGCCCGCAAAACACCCCTCAAAACCCCACACTACGGGCCGGGGGCATAACAGCTTCTCCACTGCAAACTCGGCAATTTTGGGGCCCACACACCCTTTTTTGGGGCTGCCCTTTATTTCCACGGATTTCTAACTGGGGGGGCAGAGGGGGCTGCCCAAGGGGCCCCAAAACCCCTTTTGGGTTTCCCGGGAATGCTCCACCCTGCTGCTCTGCGCTGCTGGTTAACTGCCCTCCTCACTAGGGGGGTAAAGGGGAACTGTTTCATTAGTGCCCCCAGACTTGGGTTTACGCTGAGGAGCTGGTACTGCTCCAAACCCCCCCCCCCCTTCCCCCAGCGCCGGGCGTAGAAACTTGAGCGCTGAGGAACCCCCCGGTTAAACCTTCAGAAAAGGGACGATCCGCACAAAAACAAGCGGCCAACTGTTTTCGGAGGTTTTCCCCTAAGTTTTTGGAAGTTTGTTTTTTCCCTCTCAATAGCGGGAAAAAAGGCTCCCATTTTGGCCCGGGAACGGGGGTTTCCAATAGGGGAGAGCCAGAAGTCATCCCTCGGGCCGATGCAACTTTCGGACTGCACTACCCCGGGCAAAAAAGGGCATGCTGCGGACATCTCACAATGACTCCGGGGGGCTCCCTCCCCTCCATTTCCACTGATACTCCCGGGGGTTTGGGGAGCCCTTCTGCCCGTCCCTTCTTTTCCCATCCACCCCCTCCCCCCCCGCTGCTCCTGCTCCTCCCTTTTTGTCACCGGGGTAAAAATCCACCATTTCACCAGACAATTCTTCTGCCCCCAATGCCTCCTCCTCCTCCTCCCCTTTTCAGTCCCCCCCGACTCATGGGCCACGGAGTAGTCGCCACCTCCCAGTCCCCTCCCCCAGACAGATTTTTCAGCACCCTTTTTCCAGGACATGAAGAAATAAAATGACTTTAAAACTTTCCCGTAGTCCGGCGACTGACAAAAAACTTGCCCCCTTCGAAGGGGCCTAAAAAACGGCGGGTGTCACGCATGAGCTCCCGGGGGGTGAAAAATAAAAGTTACACAGGGGGAAAACTTCTTCTCCCTGGAAAACAAAAAATCGTTAATGGCCCTTTCTCTGTTAATACAGTCGGTCCAACATGTGCAGGCTGGAATTCCAGCGGGGGGAAACATCGCATATCAGAGCGGTTGGGGGGGCCCGGGTTCGGGCCGCTTGCAACTCGAGGAGGGGGTGCCTGGCTTTTTACAAGGGTAAAGTTTCATGGGAAAAGTTTCCTGGGCCCTTTTCCCGAATGTTCTGAAGATCGTTTGGAAGACTTCAAAAGGGAAACCTTTACAACCAAATTGAACAGGGGGCCCCGGCACGCATGGAACCCCTCCCCCCCGGGCAGCCCCGGGCACCATGGGTTTCCCCCCCTTTCCCGCCAAACCTGGTTTTCCCATTTGGGATTGGCGCGGAAAAACCACACACGAATTTTTTTTGCGCATGACCGGAGCCTTCCTCCCTTTGTGACTTCTTCCGCCGAGGGAACTAGTGAAAAACTGCTGAAAAACCGCTGTGCCCAAAACATGTGGTTTTAAAAGGAGGCCCTACTTTGTGGAGGGGTGAGATGGTGGGGTTGGGAGGAGGGGGGAGGAGGGACATTGGGGGCAGGGCACAGTTTGACAACGGAGGGGAAAAAACGGCGCTCCTGTCCAATTGTTGTGTGCCCGGGCAGGAACACAATTTACCCCGGGGCCTAAAGGACTGTACTGGCCCCGACCGTAGTTCAAACCCGACGACGGCCCGCTGCCGTTACCTTGAACAAACCGATAAAACTCAAGGCCCGACCCACTTTTTGTTTTTACATATTTAAGAAGTGCTGGTTTCTTGGGGGTTTTTTGGAAAAGAAAAATTTCGCTTGGAACTCTCCATCCGGGTCCGGGACAACCATTAGTTTTCTGAAAGGGGCAGAGTCCACCATTTTGGGAAAAGGGAGGACTGCAAATACCAACAACTTGGGCAGGCACGGTCACTGCGCCCTTTGGATGGTTTGGGTAACGCAAAACGTTTTCTCTTTACAAACGCCTCTCTGGGAAAGACTGCTGGGGCCATGAGTAAACGAGGAGCAGGAGCATTTTTGGACCCGGGGGAAGGGTGGGCCCAAAAAAGAAACCAGCGCCTTTTGCAGAAGGGTTTGGTTTGGGGCCTTGACTGGCCGAAAAAGGCAAAGCTGCCACGGCCGCTGGGGCGCTGGGAGCGGCAGGATGGACCACCCCCTCTGAGCCCCGTTTTTCCCCGGCCACCGGGTGGGGACGCTGCATTTTTTTGACGCAGGGCCGTTTTGCCAAAAGTTAGCCCCTTTGGCCCACGCTCACTTTCTACTTTCCCCCACAGATTCTACATATTTCCCCTATTTTGGGGTCCTCCGGTGTCCCTTTGCAAAGAACTCGGGCCCCCAAAAACCGATTTGCTGATTTTACCGCCAACCTCCGCACGAGTGCCCACGCCGCCGCTGCCAATCCAAACCCCTGTGCCCCTACTGGGCTTGGGGCCTGCGAAGCGGTTTTTTTACCCCCTGGCCGCTTTTGGGTCCCTACCTCACACTGCTGCCCCCCTTGGTCTGACTCACGGCCACACAACCCCCTTGCGGCTGCCCGTGCCCGAAAAACCCGCCAAGCTGACGCCCTTCCCTTTTCCCCGACGATGAGAAACCCTTCTTCACCCCCGGGTCCCCAATGGGTCGCTACAACATTTATCTATTTGTGTTTTAAACGGGCACTACTGTCCTCATCACCCCTCTTGGTTTTGCCAGGCGACCCCTCACCACAAAGACCCCCCCCCCTGGCCCCCCCCCCCTTTCCCCCCCACAACATACTTTTTCCCCTACCGCAAGAAGCTTTGGGTATTTTGGCCCCCTTTTTTCGCTCAAGTAGCTGCCCGACCCCGCCCTCCTCAAATTGTTCATCCTCGCTAATAGTGGGGCTGACCCCCCAACCCCATAGAAATCCCCGGGTTTAGGGAACTGGATTGGGGCAGAGGGGGGCTTTAGGACAGGGAGGGCCGGGGACCCCTCCCGGGCCAAAAACCCAAATAAGGTTGGTCTGAGTTCCCCCCCGACTCTTTGGCCCGGGGTTTTTCAGTTTTCCAAACTGGGAGGAAGAGGAACCTAGTTTAACCAATCAAAAAACCCCTTTGGGTTTTTCTGAAAAAACACACGGGCCCCTAAACAGCGGGAGTTGTGGCCTCACCGAGTACCCCCGCTGCGACGTCCCCCATTTCTTCGCGACCTTTGGGGCCCTTTAAAAAATTTTGTTGCACTGCCACCCGCATTGCCCGAGCCCGCCAAACCCTCTGGCTGACATACTGTTTTTCTAAAATGTACAGCACCCGTTTTTTTTAACTATCGTATAAAGATAAAAATACACCCCGTTTTTGACTCCAAAAAACCCAGTAAAAAGCTTGGTAACCCCCTTGGGTAAAATTTGCGCTCCACAAATTGGGCCAAAAGGGAAAAATTTTTCTTTTATTGTCGTTTTCAAAACTAAATGTAAAAAACACAAAAAGGCTTAATTAAAACCCTTCGCTTGGGAATTATCTACAAAAAAATGTTTTAATTTCGGTTTTGAAAAAGACGGTAATTTTTTTTCAGCAAAGCCGCAAAACAACCCCTTAATTAAAACCCCCCTTTAAAAAAAATTTAAATTGCGGGAATAAATTTAGCCCCCACAAACAGTACTTTGTAGCGTGTTTAAAAAATGGGAAATTTTTTACCCACACAACAAAGATTAAAATTTTAATTAACTTTTGCTTTTGAATTAGGCTACCCCCAAAAAAATTATAAATTTGGGTTTTAAAAAAAATTTTAAAATTTTTTCAAAACACCAAAAAAAACAAAAGCTTAAATTTAACCCCGGATGTAAATTTGGGGCCCAAAAGAATTGACCCACAAACAAAAACTTTGGAAACGTTTACAATGGCGTTTTTTCAAACCCAAAACAACAAAAATAAAATTTTTTTAAAAAACCTTTGCTTTTGAATTAGGCTACCAAAAAAAATAAAATATATTAGGGGGTTGAAAAAAACGGTTAATTTTTTTCCCCACACCGCAAAACAACCTTAATTAACCCCCGGATTAAAATTTCCAATAGAATTGAAACCACCACAAACAATAGCTTTTTACGTGTTACAATGGCTATTTTCCCACCCACACAACAAGAGATAAAATTGTAATTAACCTTTGCTTTTGGGAATTTTGGGTACCAAAAAAATATATATATATTTGGGGTTGAAAAGACGGGGGATTTTTGTCAGCCAAAAAACCAGCAAAACAAAAGCTTAAATTTAAACCCCCGGATTTAAAATTTCGCAAAGAATTGGGGCCACCACAAACTAGTAGCTTTGTACGTGTTTTCAATGGGGTATTTTTTTACGCCACACAACAAGAGGGTAAAAAATTTTAATTAAAACCTTTTCTTGTGAATTACTAACCCAAAAAAAAAAAATATAAAAAGGCGTTGAAAAAGACTTTATTTTTGTCAGACACCACAAAACCCCGCTTTAATTTAACCCCCGATGAAAAATTTCCCAATAAATTGACCCCCACAAAATATAGCTTTTTAGCGTGTTACAATGGCCCTTTTTTCTGCCCCCACAACAAGAGATAAAATTTTTAAATTTAAAACCCTTTTCTTTGAATTAGGCTCCAAAAAAAAAAAAATATATTTGGCGTTGAAAAGACGGTTTATTTTTTTTCACAACCAGCAAAACCAAAAGCTTTAATTAACCCCGGGGTGTAAAAAATTTCGCAAAAGAATTTAGCAGCCAAAAATGAAGTGTATTTGTATTTTAAAAAAAGCTGTTTCTTTAAATTAATACAACAGGAACGGCTTTGATCCCCTTTTGGGAAAAAAAATTATTAAGGGAGCTTGGGGAGTGAAAGCAAAACTGGGTTTTTAGATCCAATCCCCCAAAAAAAACAGAAATAAAAAATTCAGAGAACATTCCTGAGACAAGCGAGACACCCCACAAAAATCGCTGTGTAAAAAAATTTTTTCAAAAAAACGCTATAACCCGCAGGCACACCTTCCCTGTCAGTACAGTGAGAGGAGTGTGACTCCCACGGCGCGCTCCCCGGGCTTAAAATTTGTGCGGGGACGTCACCCGAACCCGCCGGGCCCCTGATTGGCTTTATTTTCTGCACATGTCAAGCCGGGTAGCCTTCCCTTTCCCCCAGAGGCTTTGCCCCATTTAAAAGCCATGTGCTCGGCAGCCATTTTATCAAAGAAAACACACTTCGTTTCCCAAAGGGAATCACCCCAAAGTTCGATTTCTTTTCGAACCGAAGTTTTTTCCCGGGAAAATTTTAAACGAAAATTTCCCCCTTTTGTTAGAACGTTTCGCCCCATCTTAAAATTTCCCGATATATTTTTTGGTTTAAATTTTTTTTTCAACACTTTCTATTCCCCCAAATCGATATAAAGGGTTGATTTGGGGGTTTGGGAAGGGGTTTCTTTTTGGGTTTACCCTTTTTGGGGCGGGAAACCCTAATATAGAAAAGGCAGGTGTCTAATAAGGGGGTGGTTTGGGAAAGTTTTTTTTTTTTTTTAAAGAATATATTTAAAATTTAAATTTTATTTTCTTTTGGGTTTTAAGTTTCAAACGGGCTAATTTCGGCGCGGCATTTCCTGTGTATTTGCGGGCCAAATTGGGGAGATGCCTTTCCAAAATTAAAGGTAATCCAAGTTCTCATAAGAAACTAAGGGTTTACGCCTCCCCTCCCCTCCCCGGGCAATTTCGGGGAATAAGTGACATTCCCAAATTTCTTTCGGCGGGAAAATGCCCCTGGGGGAGTAATGCTTTCAAAAAGGGGCCCGGGGGGTTTTCCGCCCCACCCGGGGGGGGACTTTCCTGATTTCGCGACCCCCAAAACAACCGGCGTAATTTTTGGGCCCCAAAACCCTTTCAAACCCCCCAATTACTCCATGGGGAACATAGCCTTTAAAATTTTAAACCCTCTTATCCTGGGAACACTAGTTACATAATTTATTTAATAACATGCAATTGGCGCAAACAATACATAGGCAGATCCTCTACCAAATTATCCCAGAGGAAGAACAATCACAGGCACAATATCAAGGGTCAGAATACGTTATATAGCCTATCTCAGCATTTGCAGAAGAAACATGTTGATGGAGACAGTAATTTGTACACATAAATCTTAACATTTCAAATAGGCTACAGCTTCTGATCAATAAAGAAATGTTTTGGATTTTCAAGCTAAATACTCTAATAGCCTTTGGCCTCAATGAAGCGCAGGAATTGGTAAATTAATCTGCTTCATGTTTCTGAAATTTAGATGTTCGGATTGCAAGCCATGAATTCTATTTATTTATTTCTCTACAGATTTTATCATCACCCTGATTTATAGATAAGTCACTTTAAATAATGATAATAATTTTTATAGTTTGAAATATTTATATAAAATATATTTGTATATCAAAGTTTATATCCTTAATATTCTATTTACAGTAAAATATTAGTTGTTTTTTGGATTGAAAAACCAAATGGGAGAGAATAGATTCTTTCCCACTTTTTGTAAAGATCTGAAAGTGAGTTTTATTTAGAGCATGTGTACGGAAAGATCATAGCAAACCCTTGTTTTTCATCTAGTTCCATTCAGCCTTTGATGTATTTCTCCTGAAGAAGAACACCAAGCGAGTGTGCGTAACGCGTAGAGATTATATGGACACATTATCAATTGTTTTTTATCATTGTTTCTCTTAAGTGTCAATAAACTGACAAGTTAAATACATTTATCGTGGGGTGTCAGTTTTAAAAATGAATGCAGCAATCTAAGCCCCTAAAAGCTTCTGGCAGGATGTGTTCCTATTTTTAAAGGCCTTATATAACCCTATATATCACAGAGCTCAGCTCCTCTCCTCTTTCATATAACCCTATATATCACAGAGCTCAGCTCCTCTCCTCTATCATATAACTCTATATATCACAGAGCTCAGCTCCTCTCCTCTATCATATAACCCTATATATCACAGAGCTCAGCTCCTCTCCTCCATCATATAACCCTATATATCACAGAGCTCAGCGTCTTTCCTCTATCATATAACCCTGTATATCACAGAGATCAGCTCCTCACCACTATCACATAACCCTAAATATCACAGAGCTCAGCTCCTCTCCTCCATCATATAACCCTATATATCACAGAGCTCAGCTTCTTTCCTCTATCGTATAACCCTATATATTACAGAGCTCATCTTCTCTCCTCTATCATAAAAACCCTATATATCACAGAGCTCAGCTCCTCTCCCTCTATCATATAACCCTATATATCACAGAGCTCAGCTTCTCTCCTCTATCATATACCCCCATATATCACAGAGCTCCCCTCCTCCCCTATCATATAACCCTTTATATCACAGAGCTCAGCTTCTCTCCTCTATCATATAACCCTATATATCACAGAGCTCAGCTCCTCTCCTCTATCATATAACCCTATATATCACAGAGCTCAGCTCCTCTCCTCTATCATTTTCTGACAGGTTCCCTTTAAGGGTGTTGTCCAGGTGTTACTTTATTAATAATTTTAGTATACTATGGCAGAAATAAAATAAACAATATCCTCATATTCCCCTTTGCATTTATCCCTATTCCTGCGCTCCTGACCCTCTCTATTTTCCTGTCTACCTCCGGCTGCTGCGGTCAGATTGTCATGTTCTGTTTCCTGACATCACCGTTTGGAACTGAACGCTCCAATCAGTGATGCAAATAGCACAAACCTGCTGCAGCCAATCAGCCCCATTGAAAAAAACAAACCCTCATATGGTGACATAGGAGGGAAAATACAAAAGTTATGGCTTTTGGAAAGCTACGATAAAAATACTAAAACTGCTGCATCCTGAAGGCTTTGAAATGCATAGATAATACTTGCATGGGTCCATGGTCGTTGCTATGGGTGAGCCTGAGGCTCCCCATTCTGACACCGGGTCAGGAATCACAAGGACATTTCTGTAAAGAATTGTGCATCTCATCGCTTCCCTCCATGGTCCCCGCAGATACAGAACATTTCATTCATTCTGCTGGTTTTATGCAGGTAAACTGCTCAGAAGCAGCAGTTTTTGTTAACACCATATGTCGTAGCTTTGTAAAGTGTCACTTTTACCAGAGTCAGCTCCACTGTCCTGCTTTAGTGTGTGATTCTGAGATGAAGACATTTTATAGAACACAATGCAGCGTTCCAAACCATCACACAAGCAGAACACGTGACTGCAATCATGTGTCTTACAGATGGGCCAGAAACCTTACTCTCATGGCAGAGGAAACAGAGCTATGAGGGTATGAGATTCTCGGTTCACATATTTTGATCAAAAAATGCTTAAGCTGCCCACGACTTTCAACGTGATCTCAGGTCGGGCAGTCCGACCTGAAATCACGTTGAAAGTCGTGGGCAGCTTAAGCATTTTTTGATCAAAATATGTGAACCGAGAATCTCAAAGTTTTTTTAATGTGTGATAGACAGCATAAATGCTTCTTTAGGGATTTCCATGTAATGTATTGCCCTTTTATGAGGGTATGAGGACACCTCAGGATTATGTATTTCAATGGAATAGAAGTCAGGAGTGGTTTTATGTGGATTCTTGCTGCAGATTTGCAATTTGACACAGAAATTGCATGTGTTTTCTTTTCATGATCTTGGATGATGCACATTTTAATGCAGATTTTGAAAATACACCCGTAGAGGTTGTGCAAAACTTACAAAACTTATTGGGGCAGATTTATCAAGGCAGTTGCACCAGAATTCTGGCTTAATTGGCGCCAAAAAACAGCTTTTCGACACATTTACTATGCGTTTTAGACAGTTTCAGACGCTTCTGCGCCGTGTCCGACAAAGTGGGCGTGACTTCGTAAAAGTGGGTGTGGTTTCGCAGAAAGTGGGCATGGCTTAGATGCGACAAGAAATGCACCAGGATGTGCGACCAAATTCTGGCATAAAAGTAAGCCAACTTAAAGATGGTGCAAACTGCGCCAGATTTATCAACACTATGATAAATTTGCCGCATTTTAAGACTGTCTAGTCTAAGTTTACACTGTCTAAAAGTAAGACACTTTTGCTAAATCTACCCCATTGTCCTCTAGTTCCAATTCTCTTCCTTGATTGCTGCTCTGAAAAAAAAATAACTGTTTTAAAAATTAGGAAATCACAATTGCGCTTCGCTAAGAAAATTATAACAAATATTGTTTATCAGCATAATACACTCACCGGCCACTTTATTAGGTACACCATGCTAGTAACAGGTTGGACCCCCTTTTGCCTTCAGAACTGCCCCAATTCTTCGTGGCATAGATTCAACAAGGTGCTGGAAGCATTCCTCATCAGTTTTTGGTCCATTATTTGACTGATGGTATCACACAGTTTGCCGCACGATTGTCGGAGCATGCACATTCTCATGTTGCGAATCTCCCGTTTCACCACATCCCAATGGATGCTCATATTGGATTGAGATCTGGTCTTATGTGGAGGATACATTTGAGTACAGTGAACTCATTTTTCATGTTCAAGAAAACAGGTCTGAGATGATTCAGCTCATGATACATGCGATGGTTATGGCAGCGATAGTAGTGCCAATCAAGTGGTTGGGTAGATTGTGGCGCTCATAAAGGATGGACTTGGTCTGCTGCAGCAATCTATTACTTCAGGTAGGGGTGGAGTGGCAACGATGCGCAGTGGTACATGGGCCACGATTGAGTGCCGATGGTTGCACAGAATAAATCTCTAAGATGGAGGCTAATACGAGCGGACCCTAGTATAACCGGGGTTTCATACATTGAGTCAACTATAGGAGTTGCGGATGGTGCCTGTTCTCTATAGGTAATTCTCTGGCGGTGTTTTCTCGGGCCTATGGCAAAACACTGGGGGCAAACGGAGCACCTGGGTGCAGGCCTACGGGGATCTGTGTGTGTTGTAGTGTGTTCTTTAGTTTGTCTGTGTGTTCATATTATATATATATATTATATATTTAGGTGACCAAAATGTGACATCGGTAGTTGCCTTGTCTCATTCTGCCCATAAGTGGGGCCGTCCTGTCGTATGTCGGTCGTCGACATCCATGTGCATGGGACTTCGTCGTGGGGCGCAGTTGGAGCCCACATTTTTAGATAACGTCAGCTAACACCAGTTGTTGCTGCAGCCTTTGTATATCAGCATGGCGACTATCCTAATGCCGTTATGGGTTGGTCTTCCCCGCAAACCGCGGTCAGCAGGATCCCCTCGTGGACGTTGTCGGCTGCTTCCCAGCCCGTCTCCAGCCGATTCCAGGTTCCCATATGTCGTGTTATTTTGGGCCTCAGAAACCCCCTCGGGCCATGGCTCCACTTATTACAAAGGGCCTCCTGTTTAATCAATGTGATCGAGGGGTGTCTTGGGTTTTGCTACCTGGAGTTGGCCAGCTAGCAACGTTGGAGCTAGGATGGAACAGCTCTTCTTTACACCCTCAGGCATGGCAGGCGCTTATAAGTTCCGTGTACTCATGCGGTGTTCGGTGTATAGCGAGTGGGGTGTTGTGGGGCTAGGACACCTTTCAGAAGCTACTGGACCACGCATTCGTCTTTCTACGCACCGGGTACGCTATGGAGACTATAGCTACGCTCGGCCAAGGACACGAGCCCTAGTGGTTTCTGTTTGCTTTTTTCGTTTGTCTTTATGCTGAGCTCATACTTATTAAGCTGGACTGATTGCGCATTTCACGGGCGTTTTTTTACTATCACTAAGGAAGCCTTGTGCCGGTGCCGATTCGTCTTACCAATGCGGCGATCCAGGCAGCCAGTACCCCAGGACGGTCGTCCCGGAGGGGCGTTCCTAATCTCTTATCCGTGACGTGTGACTGTTACACTATCGGTGGAACGGCATGCCACAGGCTGTCTTAACTTTCGGCACTAACGCGATGTGTGCACAATACGCGGTGCCCATACAGGAAAAAGCTTCGGAATATATCCCCACCACCATGACACACCACACCAGCTCTGAACACGTTGATACTAAGGCAGCGATGGATCCTGCTTTCATGTTGCGCTTAGTCGCCAAAGTACTGACTCCTTGACCATCGAAGTCGCAGGAGAATGCGAGACTCATCAGACCAGGCAACGTTTTTCCATTCTTCTACTGTTCTCAATTCGATGGAGCTTGGGCCAATGTGGAGCTTCTCATAGTTTCCAGTGCTTAGCTGTGAAGGAGTGGCACCTGGTGTGGTACTTCTGCATGCTGTAGCCCATCTGCCTCAGGAAGGGTGCCGTACTGTGCGTGTCAGGATGCTTGATCCGCTACCTGGTTGTGAACGGTGGCTATTTGAGTCACGATGCCTTTATCTACTCAGCTCGAACCAGTCTGCCGCATTCTCTTTGACTCTGCATCAACAAGGCATTTCCGCCCACAGGAGTCTGTCCGCTCCACAGATGTTTTTTCTTTTCGGACCATTCTCTGTGAACCCTAGTAGAATGGTTGTGGCGTGCTAATATCCGGAGATTCAGCAGTTGTTCTGAAATACTAGACCAGCCTTCTGGCTAACAAAACAACCATGCCCTACGTTGACGGCCACCGCAGAAAGTCACCTTTCTTCCCATACTGATGCTTCGGTTTGAACTGCAGGAGTATCGGTCTTGAGTCCATGTGTCTACATCGCTAAATGCACTGAGTTGCCGCCTAATGTGATTGGCTGATTTAGAACATTAAGTGTGTAACGAGCAGTTGGACAGTGTACCTAATAAGTGGCGGTGAGTGTATGTGTGAGGTAAGAGAGAGGTAGCTATTAGGGGTGCAGCAGTAGCAGGTACTGGCCCTGCTAACCTAAGGGGCTATGTTCACGCGGCGTAATTGCTGGCGCTGTTACAGCTCGCACTGGAACTACGTCCGCGCGCGCGCTGCTTGCGAAGTTGCGTGATCAATAGTGTCCTAAAGAAAAATTCCAAAGAATTGGGGGCGGTCGGGGTTGACCCTCTTTAAATGATATTTTCAGCCGGCGTGTTAATGCGCCGAGAAATTTGACATGGGCACTCTTATCTCCCCGCGGGTACAATACGATCGTATTGTACGCACACGGAGACGACGCATAATTCATAGCTCTCTATGAGAGCTATGGATTACCGTAATTGCTGGAGCAGTATTTAGGCTGGTCTTAATAGCGCAATACGTAGGCAACGCCGCACAAGTACAGACGGCACATAATGAAAGTAGAGTGAACATACCCTAAGGGGGGCGTAAAAAGCTTACTATCCACATCAGACACCAGTATTGTAACTGGGAAATTGTAGCTGAGGGCCCCAATTTCACTTTTTGCACTTTTGCACTAGGGCCCAAGAGCTTGAAGTTACGCCTCTGGTCAGGCATGAACCTCAAACAATGTATTTTCCATATTTGTATGACCTTTACTTAAGACAATAAAATAATAATAAAATCTTTGGAGTTTCTCCCAACCTTGATATTAATTTTGAGAAGTCCTGCCCATAAAATTTTGTTGCAGGTCACCACAGCTATCAGTCTATGACCAATTTCCCCAATTGTACGGGTGTTGTTGACTATGCCTATGCCTTAGCCACTGCACGCAGGATCACACTACTTCAACTACCAGCAGTGCTTTTCTGTGGTCTTGATGAAAGTGGCTGGAGCCATCAATGTGGGCAGCTATGCTAGGACTTAAAGCCTTCAGGCACCAGTGATATTGACATTTTGGCAATCCAAAAATAAAAATTGGTCAGCACATGCAAAACAATTTTAAAGAAATTTGTGTAAAGCAAAGTCGGAGCAGAATGTAGTTGGCTCAATATCTCTCGCCTAATCAATATGGAGAGTTGAAAAGACACCAAGGGCTCATTGTTATGAAAATCTGTCTTGGTCGAAGTCTTTCGCTTTGTGCCCTAGCAGCCAATCAGAGCTCATAGCAACCGTCACGAGCTCACAGTAAACCAATCAGACGCTCATAGCGAACACAGTTCAGAAACTCATAGGCAGACCAAACGAAGCAGCCACATAAGCATCCAGAGGCCCATAGCAACCAATCAGAGTCTCATCTGCAAACCAGTCAGACCCCATAGTAACAATCCAGAGCTGTCACAGCAACCAATCAGAGCTCTGTCAGCAACAATTCAGAGGCATAGCCAACCAGCTCTGAGCTGCATAGCAACCAATCAGAAGCTCATAGCAAAAAATCAGAGTTCCATAGTATGCCAATCAGGGCTCATAGCAACTCCATTCACGAGCGCCCTTTCTTTTTCATATAAGCGCTCTGAAAAAATTGTTATGAGGGAGACTGTTGATTGTTGCTTGGGCAACAAGAAAGTCTTAGACTTGAAAGTTTTCATACATGTGTCCCCAAGATGTAAATCTGTCAGTCGGTAGGTTGTCTCATCTGAACTGAGGTCCAACTTGTATTTGGTGCTGGGGTCTCGCGTGATTTGGATAAAAAATGTGTTGATAAGAGGCCTCTAATTTTTCATGTATTAAAAAAGTAGCAGAAATGCATTTTGAAATAGTTTCTTTGTTCACTTTAATTGTCTCTTAATGTTTGTAGAGTGTTGCTGATATTTTGTTGTGTTTGCATTGCAATTTTGGCAACAGGTGCTGCTAGACCAGGATACTCTTCCAGCTCCAAGATCTCCTCTGGGTTTCATGCATCCAGTCATCATAATGTTGGATCAGTCTTTTCCGCTGATTGCCACTCCCTGATGCAGCTGCAGGTGCCAGTCGGAGAGTCTTCACTGGCAGCTTTTAGCGCTATGTGCACCTTCAGGATTGCGATAAAAAAAGTGAAGGGCCTTTACCGATACAATGCAGTTGGATGAGGCCATCTTTCATGCAGTCATCAAAGCTACCTGTATCCTCTACAACTATGTACCAGGGTAGCCCGACAGTGTAAAGGTGGAGACTGGGCATGTTGCCATTAGTACTCCTCCAATTGTCTACGTGGTGTGAGTTGGTGTATCCAATCACACTACAAGTCGGTCACTGGTGAGAGTCCTAGAGGTGCTATACCCTGGCAGTGATGAGCAGCTTGTCACAGAGACGTTCATCAGAGCTGCTGACAAGTGAAAGGAGAAGTCCCACTGAGTGTCTTTAAAGAAGCCTTCCCGAATAATTTTTCTGGTCTTTTCAGCCCAATATCAGGCGCAGCCCCATTCATACTCTTTAAATCCCCCGCACGCCGCTCTCGGGTGCACTACATAGCGCATGCAGGGCGCACTAGAACCATAGCGAAGCTACATATTAAAGCTTCGCTACAACATTTCTAGCCACATTACAGCTGGAACAGGTAGAGCACTTTCAAAGTGCTTTACCTGATCCAGAAATGTCGGACAAGCGTTGGATATGCGCCCTGATTTAGTGATCGTGTAGATGGGTTCATAAATCTGGCGCATTCTTTTGCGCATGTATAATGTGCTGAGAATTTGCCGTGTTAACACCAAATTTCATGATGTGCGCCCTAAATCTCATGACCCGCGTTAGTAAATAACGGTTCCATAGAGTTCAGGCGCATTCTATGCTACTAATGAGCGCAAAAAAATTGGCATCTAAGTGACAAAATATACAGGTGTACAAAGGTCTCCCAACCTTCCCCGACGATGGTGCAGTGGAAAAAAGATGGAAGACTATGAAATCAGAAATTTGAAAATATTGAAAAGTATTGTATTATAACATAAGTCAATGAGAAACCCCCTATATAGGAAGGGGGGACCGGCGCAGTGGGGGAAGGCGGCATACGCGCACGCAGGTAGTGCGGGTCTGGTGCATGTGAGCGAGTGGGAGGGGGGAGAGTCCCGGAAGTGAGTGCCGCCCCCGCCAAACAGAGAGTCAGTTTTGGCGGACGGCAAGGTGTCCCCCCCACCCCCCTTTGGGGGGTTTTTTGGTTGTTTTGTTTTTGTTATCAAAGGTTAAACGGGGGGGTTTGGGGTCCTTGTAGTTGGGGAAAAATTGGTGGGGGGTTCAAAGGAGGTTGATTGCCCCGGGTTTTTTTGGTGAATTAGTTTTGGGGGCGAAGGGGGGGCTCCCGGCCGGAAAATCCCCGGGAGTGGTAATTGGTGGGGGCCTTTTACATGGCGTTGGTGCCCCGACCAGTGGGGCGGTGGGGGTAAATTTGGGGGAAAGAAAATTTTTTTCGCCAAACTAGTAGCTCCCAAAGGACCCCCGCCCCCAAATTTTTGGTAGTACGTTTGTACATTGGTCTTTAGTCTGCATGGGTGAAAATAATTAGAATATTATTTTGGTTTAAAAGGGGTTTGCCAATAAAATGTGCTAGGTTTGTAATTTTTATATATATATATTTAATTATATATATATATATATTATATAATATATTTATTTATAAAATATATATCTATATTAAATAATGTTGTATATTGTTTAAAAATAAAAAGGTGCTGTGGCCAAAAATTTTTCCACCCGGTGGGCCCGTTTTTTTTAAGGGGAAAGGTGGGGGGGAGGCTTTGGTAAGAGGGGGTTGGGGGTTGGGGGTAAGAGTATGTTGGGTTGGGAAAGGGAAAAGAGATTTGGGCTCTAGGGAAGGGGCTTGCGGTGGAAAGGTTTATGTATAGACCAAATTTCGGTATGAATTACAAGGGTTAAAATAAAAAATGTGTGGCCCTATAAAAATAAAAAGATTGTCCCGGGGAACCCCCCTTTTGTTCAACGTATTTAATTTTTTTGTGCTGCACTTGTAGGTGTTGGGGGGGGGGGGGCTGGGTGCTGACTAATTTTTCAGCCAACAGCTGATAAAGGTGTATGCGGACCTTTACCATATTTCATGCAATAACCCTATAATGTTTCTGGTCATGTTTCAAATTGTCAAAGCAGCAGGAACGGACCTTTTGTGGTCCATCAGATCCCGGGTTGTCACATCATTTCCCTTCTACCACAGATTGCAGTTACCAGTGCAGCATTGTCGGCTGAAGATGAGCACACTTCAGTTAACCATTTATTCTGGGGGGGGGGGGGGGGGGGGGTTTGTTTTTTGTGTGTTTTTTTTTTTTTTTTTTTTTCTTTTTTTTTTGCTTTTGTTTTTTTTTTTTTTTTCTTGCACTGCTCATCCTGATCCTCGTGTTTCATGCATGCAATGCTTGAAATACATTACGGACATAAGAAATTAAAAATGAATTATTGAACATCAGTCAGCAAAAATTACTGTTGAGTGATGTAGGACAGCGTAACACTGTCCATTCATGTGCTGTTCAGAGTCTGCAGAAAGTTGGGTGAGGTTATCCAAGGACACCAGTTCCACCCGGGGGGGGGGGGGGGGGGGGACAACCATTAGTGTTTCTTCAAACAGGACTATGAAGCATCATGTCCCAGACAATTATATGGGCCAGGAATGGTGACGCAGGGGATAAAGGCGACCAAAATTGTGTACAGTTATTGCGGTGCCGTAAATTTCCTGTTACTTTCTTAATACTCGCTGCCATCTAGATCTTGCCTATTTTAGGATAACGCAGCAGGTACGGCTTTAGAGCGCTGAATCCAGGAGGTTTAGATGATAATGTGCCTGGCACTGGCTCGCTGTCGGCAAGGATCGCTGCGCTTGTTTTCGGAAATGGTTATTGGCTGGTTATCCTGTCGAAATGTCTCCTGGCAGGAGAACTGATGACAGCTACAGTCCTCACAGATGTTCCTGCTGTCTCATTGTATCTGCGCAGAACCCTCTTGACTCTGCTTCATCTCATAAAAGACTTTCTAGCGTTCGCAGTTCACAAATTTGTTGGATTTTAGATCTAAAATGAATCCTCATAAAGCACAAACAAAACACATTTTTTAATATCACTAATGAATCCTGGAGTTTTATACCTTTACTAAAAGATTTGTAGAGAATTGGGAAGGTAAGAGTTATGCTACTGGGGGCACTGGGACTTGTACTGGAGGCACTGAGATTTGTACTGGGGGTGCCACGACTTTTATTGAAGGCACTGAGACCTGTGCTTTCATTGGGGTACTGTGACTTGTTAAGGGTGTACTATAATATACTAGAGGGGCTGTGGCTGTTATTGGGGGCACTGTAACTTGTAATGGGAGTGCTATGGTTGTTATTTTGGGCATCATGACCTACTGGGGGATGCTGTGACTTGTACTGGAGGCACTATGACTTGCATAACCCTATATATATCACAGAGCTCAGCTCTTTCCTCTATCATATAACCCTATATATCACAGAGCTCAGCTTCTTTCCTCTATCATATAACCCTATATATCACAGAGCTCAGCTCCTCTCATCTATCATATAACCCTATATATCACAGAGCTCATCTCCTCTCCTCTATCATATATCCCTATATATCACAGAGCTCAGCATCTCTCCTCCATCATATAACCCTATATATCACAGAGCTCAGCTTCTCTCCTCTATCATATATCCCTATATATCACAGAGCTCAGCTTCTCTCCCTCTATCATATAACCCTAAAGTATCAACAGAGCTCAGCTCCTCCTCTAATCATTTATCCCTATATAACACAGGAGCTCAGCAAACTCTCCTCCATCATATAACCCTATATATCACAGAGCTCAGCTTCTCTCCCTCTATCATATAACCCTTGATATCAGAGCTCAGCGTCTCATCACTATCATATAACCCTCAATAACACAGAGCAGAGCTCATCTCCTCTATCATATAACCCTATAAATCACAGAGCTCAGCATCTCTCCTCCATCATATAACCCTATATATCACAGAGCTCAGCTCCTCTCCTCAATCATATATCCCTATATATCACAGAGCTCAGCTTCTCTCCCTCTATCATATACCCTATATATCAAAGAACTCATCTCCTCTCCTCAACATATATCCCCTATATATTACAGAACTCAGCTCCTCTCCTCTATCAATATATCTCCTATATAATCACAGAGCTCAGCATCTCACCTCCATCATATAACCCTATATATAACAGAGCTCAGCTCTCTCCTCTATCATATACCCTATATATCAAACAGAGCTCAGCTTCTCTCTTCTATCAAATAACCCTATATATCACAGATCTCAGCTTCTCTCTTCTATCAAATAACCCTATATATCACAGAGCTCAGCTTCTCTCCTCTATCACATCCTGCTTTCAACAAAAATCACTTCTTCTGTTCCCTTTTGCCCTCAGTTAGGATTCAGTTTTTTTTTACTGGGTTTGTAAAGGTTTGGATTGCAGTAATTTTTTGATAAATATCAGCACAAATTGATATAGAATGACCCAAATTGAAGCACAATGATTTGGGTCAAGTTTGACTTCAAACTGAATCCGAAGCACAACACTATAAATGAATAAATAACACCATGACACTTGCAGCTCTGGCTGTGATTGGAGTATAAAAGATGTCTAACTTGGTATTCTCATCTTACTCATCCCTGTGTTATACAGCCTCACCTGTAGAGAGGATGGGGCTCCTGAAGGAAGAGACCCTCCCATTTTACATTTATGGTATATTTCATAAAAATGGCCCCGATTTGTATGATGCTTATACACCTTTAAGATCCATTTCTGCAAAGTTACTCCACATTTTGGTGTCCTGTAGTTTAACGTGAATCCCTCTGTTTTAAATTCAGCTCAGCCCAATGAGAAAAGCGATCCCCGCTGTGTCCAGATCACGTCCACTTAAAAGAGGCTCCAATCCTTCTAGAACAATGAGCGGGTGAAGGGTCTGCCACTGCCTCGTGAGCGCTCAGAACTGTATCTCACACAATTCACAGGGGATTTAACCAGAGAAGACACCTTGTTGGCGGCGACGCCAGAGAGAATTACTGCATAAAAGCCTCGATCTGACCTGCAACAGAAACTGAAATGTCTGTTGACCCCTCTTACTCTGGCGCCCCCTCCCCTTCTTGATTGGATCTGCACTAAGATTTTTCCCAACCCCCATACGTCTTTCACCAGGAGAATATTTTCTGCAAATCTCCGAAGCTGTCACTTTTCCTTTGCTTCCTCTCACCCTGCGAGCTCCACTTTCTGGGTCAGCGATCTTTTTTCCGTAGGCTTAATCAATGCTGACAAAGCATCCACAATTTTGCAAGTTTTCCCTCTGATGATATTCTGAACGTCAAGATCGCAGTTCAAAATGGAGTCTGGAGAGACAGGTGAAGAAAATGTAGCCGCCAAGGCAAGTGATGTGCCTAATTCCCCCCTCCCGCCTCCGCCTCCCAGAAACAAAAATCACCTTTAGAGATATAAGTGATTTAACTAACGAGTCTTTTACCGGCAGAACTGCAGATGGGCAGACGCTGGTTATATCCAACATAAAAGTATGTGCGCCCTCCTGAAACACAAGTCTGTCAATGGCTCGAAGAAATACATATCCGTTCTCCGCACCACCTCTAATAGGAACATTTTTTTCATATGAGATTACGTGCTTGGAATGAAGGATGGAGAGGCTGCCTTAATTGTTGTAGAATAAAAACTTCTGCAACTTCCTAATATACTTATCTCTTAATTACTCTCCATTTTCAAAACCTCTGCTTGATGTCATTAAATGGATACCAAGGCTGAAAAGCCTTATTGTTCATACACTCACATGTACTGCTGGATGATAGCCTCTAGATTTAAAAGGGTTTTGCCACAAAGTAAAATTGACGTGGGGAGTTTGAAAATTCAATAATAAACATTTTCCCCATTCATCATTATGCAAAAATTCCTGCACCGTTTTTGTTTGAGCTGCTCCTTATAGGGATCACTGTTTACAGCTCTCTCCAGGGGATACGGCCAGGGCTGAGATCCTCACTCCTCGTCCCACATGCTCAGACATCACCTCTCTTCTCAGCAGCTACTGATGTTCAAACCCCGGTGCTGTCATACTACTCTCTTTTCCTTTGGACTAGTTAGTAATAAATCAAACAGTGCAAATAAAAAAAAAAAGAAACCTCAATGAGGTCTGTGCATTTATAAAAAGGAAAAAAAATACACAGGTTAAGTTCCTACAGGGATTTGAACCTAGGACACTTGTGCTGTAAAGCAAAAATGTTACCTCTGAGCTACAGTGTAGCTGCTTACAATTCTATACATAAGCAGACCTTTCTTTGACTAGAGAGAGGAAAGGCCTGGTGATGTCATCCTCTGGGTCACATGATATGCAATTCAAACAAATCACACACGCCCCCTTCTGAGCACAGAGAGCTGAAGAGCTGGATGCAGGAGGCATGAAATGAGATCGTGGCAAAACCCCTTTAAACAAGAACGCTCCTAGAAAGCAGAGATTTGGAAAATGGCGAGATATACAACGTAAATAGGGAAGATGCAGAACTTAATATTGAAATGTATGAAGCAAGCTCTCCATAGTGGTGGCAGCAGGTATTCAACAGTTTATCATGTAACTCCATGTCACCGACCGTGCCATAGCCAGTGCCTGCAGCCAAAGATGACCCGTGTTCCAGGAGTGTAGCCACAAAGGGTGCAGAGATAGCAGTCGCTACAGGGCCCTGCAAACTGAAGGGGCCCAAAAGTCCTGTGACATAAAATGACACCAGTACTGTAAAGGGCACATGGGAGCTGAGGGGGCCCCAATTTCACTTTTTGCACTCGGGCCCAGGGGCTTCAAGGTACGCCTCTGCCGTCTTCCCTCTTACTTCTCTCTGCTTGTCGTTCGGCTCATGAGGAGTGCGCTGTAAAGGCGCGTCCCCACAGCACAGGACAAATACTGTTCGGTTTATTCAACTGGTATTTGTCCGGTTTTTGTGCTGTGCACATGGCCTCGGGGGGACGGCTTTTCTCCGCACTTAGCCCTCCCCCTTCACATTCACTTGTTCATATTCCTTCCGAAAACCGCATGGAAGAATGAACATGTAGAATGTTTTTCGGGCGGCCGGCGGACTGAAAAACTGCTGGGTGGAAAACCCGTGCACGGGTTTTCCATAGCGGGCCATGTAAAAGTTTGCAAAATCGCAAACCATCTGAAAAACCAGCCGCAAACCAGTGCCGTGGGGACAAGACCTAACTGTTGAAAGCAGACTCACCCAGCCTCTGTCTCTGCTCCCTGCTGCTGCATGCTACCTAGGCTGAACCTGCCCTGATTTTAGGGGCCAGCGCGGGCCACTCAGCTCTTTTAGAGTTAATATTCTGAGCCCCTTACCCACTCTACCTTGCCAGTTTGTTGATGCATCTTGGTGTGTCTACCTGTGTTTGGCTACTTTTCCTGTTTGTGATTTTTGGTATTGACCTCGGCTTTCCTGACCAATTTATGTTTGTACTACGCCTGCCCTGACCTTAAGCTGGGGATCTCAACTACGATTTGCATGCCGCCTGTCAGCAGCTTTTCGCTAGTGACCCGACAAAGTCTCTGCCTTGCCCTCCTGTTCCACACTTGCAACCAGCTGTCATCATGGATGACCTCACCGGAAGTAGCAACCTGGGAGTTACCTCGCAGAGGAGTCCAATCCTGCGTGTGATGGTTGAGGGTGAAGACCAGAAGCTCTGTAGACTCCACTCCTCGGTAAAACCTCATGCCAAAATCACAGTTGGCACAGAGCAATTACTCGTGCTCGTTACACGCCATCGAGGAATTTAGTTACAAAAAGTTGTGGCATTTGGTTATTTTATAGAAAATTTCTTTTACAATTTTGCAATGGACAAAGCATTTTCTAAGAAAGTGGGAGGGCCTTAATGGAAGAGAAGGGGTATTCACACCCCAAACTATGTACATTAATAATTAAAATCTACAAAAGTCTGTACCTGTCTAGACTTCAGGATGAATTCCAGACACAGTCAAAGATGCACCAAATTTATCAAGAGGAGCGCACACACATGTGTCAGACAGGAAGGCCCCTTTGATATATTCCTCCTGTGACTATAACTCTCTGGATGGCTCTTGGTTTAGAAGGTACAGCCTTTGTATGCATAGCAGGTGCCCAGGTATAAAGACACTTGACTGTGCAGGTCACAAGTACCCAGTCTTCTTCCCTATCTCTAATCTGACGAGGCAAGAAGCTTAAGTCGGCAGAATGACTAACTACTGCTGTTGCTAGATATTTTACTGAATCGGCAGATTCCCATTAGGATGCCCACAAAAGTTTTAATAGCTGACAAATTAGTTACCATCTAGAAGTAGATAAATCTAACATTGCTGAATAGAATGATAAAATGATTTGTGTGATTTTCTTGGGGGAGTAAGAAACCCTAAAAACTGGACAAGTATCCACTTTCCACTCGTAGTGTAGTGTCGTTGTAGTTTTTGAAACATGTTGCTGTGTAAATGTGCAAAAGAGACGAACACATTGAGGACTGAAATGAATAAAGTTTTATGAAAGAAATTACAAACTGCATAACAAAGCAGAATAGTTACTGTAGCTACAATGTCAGTACAAGTCTGTTCTTCCTGGGGAGCGCTCAGCCCGATCATAACCAAGACACCATTCTAGTTGCATGTATCTAGAAAGCTCCTATTAGTTCCGGCATGAGTGCAGTTTTTATGTTCACTTCCTCCATCTGCTTTCAGTATCAGCTCATCCTTAATTTTCTGAAGTTCCCACGTTTATCTGTACAAACAAGATGGGAATCTCCAGCCATCATACCGCTCAGGAAGGAGATAGATGGGTTCTGTGTCTCAGAGATGAACATGCTTTGGTCCGACATGTGCATATCAACCCAAGAACAAAAGCAAAAGACCTTGTGAAGATACTGGCGGAAGCTGGTAAGATTGTGTCATTATCCACAGTGAAACAAGTACTGTATCACATGGGCTGAGATGGCCACTCTGCTAGGAAGAAGCCAGTACTCCAAAAGAAACATATAAAAGCCAGATTAATGTTTGTGAATGCACAAAGGAACAAAGACCTACACTTTTGGAGACATGTCCTGTGGTCTGACGAGACTAAAATTTAACTGTTTGGCCATAATGACCATCGTTATGTTTTGAGGAAAATGGGAGAAGCTTGGAAGCCTAAGAACATCATCCCAATTGTGAAACATGGGGGGTGACAGCATCATGTTGTGGGGTTGTTTTGCTGCAGGAGGGACAAGTGCACTTCACAAAATTGATGACATCATGAGGAAAGAAGATTATGTGGCAATACTGAAGCAACAGCTCAAGACATCAGCCAGGAAGCTAAAGCTTTAGCGGAAATGGGTCTCCCAAATGGACATTGACCTGAAGCTACTGCCAAACTGGTTACAAAGTGGCTTAAGGAGAACCAAGTCAATGTTTTGGAGTGGTCATCACAAAGCCCCGACCTCAATCCTATTGAAAATTTATGGGCAAAGCTGAAAAGGTGCGGGCAAGGCGACCTACAAACATGGCTCAGTTACACCAGTTCTGTCTGGGGGAATGGTCCAAAATTCCTGCCAACTATTGTGAGAAGCTTGTGGAAGGATCCAAAATGTTTGACCCAAGTCATAGAGTTTAAGGGAAATGCTACCAAATACTAATGAAATGTATGGAAACTTTTAACTTGGCAGAAGGTAATAAAGATGCCTCTAAAAATTCTCTCTCTCATTATTCTGGCATTTGACAAATATAAATAATTTTGGTTCCTAATTGACCTAAAACGGGGAAGGTTTATTCTGATTTCATGTCAGATAGTGAGAAAAACATACAGATGTGTCTTTTTATATAGTGTATGTAAACATTTGGTTTCAACTGTAGATAGATAGATAGATAGATAGATAGATAGATAGATAGATAGATAGATAGATAGACAGACTGTATAATGGAAAAGTATATATAGATAAAGTGACATACAAATGGAAGGAGTCACAATGAAAAATATAGGTATAATACCTCCTACATTTCAGGTAGGAAACATTTGGAAAAGATAGATATTAATCCAATATATCAGACACATTGGTCCAAGACTAGCTGACGTAAGGTAGCATTGGTCTTATTATCTTTCTCGTCTGATTTTACTGGAGATACTGGACGGTCATATATTCTGGAGTCACATGCTGTGTTTATTTTTGCTATCTGCACCATTGCTAAGACCTTCTGTAGGCACCATTCTCTATGCATAAGAAATAGGTTGCTTGTTAGGATGGGTTATTTGGGCATATTACTCTCATCATCCCAATGTGAACTGAGCCTTAGAAGCATTTATTATTATTATTATTATTTATTTTTGAGCGCCCTTGGTTCCAGGGCGCTGTACATTCAGGTTTCATACATAACATAGGTCAAATAAGTACAAAGGTGACAAATTAATAACTAACAACTGGTACAGAAGGAGAGAGGTCTCTGCCCGTGAGGGGCTACACTAAAAGGAAGGTGGGAAGAGACCGAAGGTGAGGGCAGACATGTTTGTGGGGTGGAGTAGTAGCAGTGGGGTTATTGCTGGTTATAGACAATCCTGAAGAGATGGGTTTTCAGGTTGCTTTTGAGGCTGGTGAGAGTGGGGGAGAGTCTGAGGTGTTGGGGCGGTGAGTTCCAGAGTATGAGGGAAGCACGGGAGAAGTCTTGGAGATGGTTTTGTGAAGAGGTGACAAGAGGAGAGCAGAGAAGAAGGTCCTGTGAGGAGCGGAGATTGCGTGAGGGGAGATATCTTGAGATTAAGGCAGAGATGTATGGAGGGGAGAGGTTGTGGAGAGCCTTGTAGGTCATGGTTACTAGCTTGAACTGGATTCGCTGGGCAATGGGAAGACAGTGAAGGGATTGGCAGAGGGGAGAGGCAGAGGAGTAGTGAGGAGAGAGGTGAATCAGACGGGCGGCAGAGTTAAGGATGGTTTGGAGGGGAGCGAGGGTGCTAGCTGGGAGGCCACTGAGAAGGATGTTGCAATAGTCTAGGTGAGAGATGACAAGGGCATGGACCAGCATTTTTTGTGCTTTCGAAGTTAAGGAATGAGCGGATACGGGAGATATTTTTCAGGTGGAGGTGACAGGCAGAGGTGAGGGCTTGGATGTGCCGTCTGACGGACAGATTGGAGTCAAGGGTTATCCCAAGGCAGCGGACTTGCGGAACAAGTGAGAGAGTGTAGCTGTTGACTGTGATAGAGAGATCAGGGGCAGGGGTAGAGTTGGATGGTGGAAAGATGATGAATTCAGTTTTCTCCACGTTTAGCTTTAGGAGACGTGAGGAGAAGAAGGAGGAAATGAGGACAGACAGTCAGGGATCCGGGAGAGTAGAGAGGTAATATCTGGGCCGGAGATGTAGAGTTGGGCATCATCAGCATACAGGTGGTAATGAAAGCCGTGTGATGCTATTAGTTAATCAAGACCATCTATTCTCAGTGTCATAAAGTTAACATTATCCATTAATTACACGAGCACCTCTTAATCCCGGCCTCCTAATCCCATGTAAGATTAAAACAGCGACTGGTTTATTAAAACTCTACAAGCGACGTAAGTTAAATGCTGAAAATATTTATTAAGTGCGTCGGGAGCAGATTCTAAATCCTTCATCGTCTGTATTAAATATGTCACATTAATGAAATATACATGACACTGGCTAAATATTTCACGGCAGTAAATGAATTGCACCCTGCTCAGGACTGGGCCGCGTTTGAAGATCGCTTCATTAAATCTAAGTGGAGTGGAGAGGTGCGGGGAGAAGTCAGACGTCGGCTGCAGACATGATACTCGACAGGAAGAATTTGTATATTCAGCTTGTTCCTGACAAGTATTGCACAAATTACCAAGTCCCTTCAATTCTGTTTGAAGTCAATAAAGTCATCTTGTAAATGTAAGTACAGCCTACAGTCAGTGTACGCTGCCACGATTCATAGTCTCTATAATAACCAAATGGAGTGAACTGCAAGGTGGAGTCCCACATAGGACAATCTATATACTGTTGGTGAAAAAGCCATGCTGAAATTGGTGCCTCCAGTTTGGCTGCATTGCCCATAGAAGTCTGAGGTAGTATAAAATGGATCAATTGTCAAATGGCTAGGCTGCTGCTTTGCTAGAGTGCTTTCACACAGCGTATTTTGGGGGAGTTTTTGGTGCATTTTTTTTTAAATGTACAGCATTAATTGCTGTGCATTTTTGCACATACATTCCACTAGCAGAATAATGAGTGCAGCTCTGGAGTATAATACAGGATGTAACTCAGGATCAGTACAGGATAAGTAATGTATGTACACAGTGACTGCACCAGCAGAATAGTGAGTGCAGCTCTGGAGTATAATACAGGATGTAACTCAGGATCAGTACAGGATAAGTAATGTATATACACAGTGACTGCACCAGCAGAATAGTGAGGGCAGCTCTGGAGTATAATACAGGATGTAACTCAGGATCAGTGCAGGATAAGTAATGTAATGTATGTACACAGTGACTGCTCCAGCAGAATAGTGAGTGCAGCTCTGGAGTATAATACAGGATGTAACTCAGGATCTGTACAGGATAAGTAATGTAATGTATATACACAGTGACTGCTCCAGCAGAATAGTGAGTGCAGCTCTGGAGTATAATACAGGATGTAACTCAGGATCAGTACAGGATAAGTAATGTATGTACACAGTGACTGCACCAGCAGAGTAGTGAGGGCAGCTCTGGAGTATAATACAGGATGTAACACAGGATCAGTACAGGATAAGAAATGTATGTACACAGTGACTGCACCAGCAGAATAGTGAGTGCAGCCATGGAGTATAATACAGAATCAGTAAGTAATGTAATATATATGCACAGTGACTGCACCAACAGAATAGTGAGTGCAGCTCTGGATATAATACAGGATGTTAATCAGGATCAGTGCAGGATAAGTAATGTATGTACACAGTGACTGCACCAGCGGAATAGTGAGTTCAGCTCTGGAGTATAATACAGGATGTAACTCAGGATCAGTGCAGGATAGGTAATGTATGTACACAGTGACTGCACCAGCGGAATAGTGAGTTCAGCTCTGGAGTATAATACAGGATGTAACTCAGGATCAGTGCAGGATAGGTAATGTATGTACACAGTGACTGCACCAGTGGAATAGTGAGTTCAGCTCTGGAGTATAATACAGGATGTAACTCAGGATCAGTACAGGATAAGTAATTTAATGTATGTACACAGTAACTGCACCAGCAGAATAATAAGTGCAGCTCTGGAGTATAATACAGTATGTAACTCAGGATGGAAAATGTAATATATGTACTCAGTGACTTCCAAAGCAGAATAAGGAGTCCAGCCCCGAAATATAAAAAAAGTTATATCTGAGGATCAGTACTAAAAAGCAAGAAAAGCTGAGATAGGACTATATGTCACTTGTCCGCAGAGAGGTAAAAAGGTAGCTTTTAACATGTAGGGACAGGTAATTGTAAGCTTTTTCTAAATACATTGTTTTTTTTAATTTTACTTTACTCAGGAGATAGCACACAGGTTTCTGTGGTTACCTGACCATAACTCTGCTACCTGATTAGAATAGAGAGCAGGGAGTGACGTCACCATGGTCAGAAGAGCTCACTCTGAGCAGATCAAATGTCTCTTAACCTATGCTGGGGAATGGAGTCTAAGGGGTCCCCGGTTTTCAACAGAGCCAACCGCAAGGCTGGTTGGTTTTTGCTGCAGGAAACCTCCAGGTCGCTAACCCCGAAAAACAGGCTTTGGTAAAGAAGGATAAGGCAAGCATGTAGTTTGGGCACAAGCAATATCTCAGGGCAGGTGGCAGGCAAAGTAGAGTCAGGAACATAGCAGAAGAGATTCAGCAATAGATAGACAGCCACAAACCATACAGGAGTGGATAGACACCAGCAACTGGACAAGGATTGTTGGGAGAGGTGTCCCTAAAAGCCCCATGGACAGAGATGATTGGATGGGGAAAGATGTATTGGTTTACGCTGGACTTTTAAATCACCAACAGTGAGTGCGCGTATGGCCTAGTGGCCAGAACGGGAGATGCGGCAGAAGCAGCAGCCGTAGGAGGTAGACACCGGCATGGAGGGTGGCCAGGCCGTGTGGAGCAGGTGAGTACTACAGCAGGAGCATGGACCGACCCCAGGACCGCTGTGCAACACGGTAAGGAATTGGGCAAGCGGGAACGGCCCCGGGACTGGACCACTACAGTGGGATTTACACCACTATAAAACCTTTACATGATAATGCAAGAGAGAACATACAATCCAATATTCTCATAGGTTTCCAGATACATTATTTAATGCATAAAATGAGTAAAATACCTGCAAAAGCTTCATGTCTGGATGTTGGGGATGAAGTAATAACAAAGTAAAGCATGATATTAATCTAAACAGACATATTCATTACAAGTCACTCGAGACATGCTTTGGTTTACTTCTCGTCTACTGACCCTGTGAGCTATATCCCATCCTTTACTCCATGCACAAACAGGGCTGATTTCAACACTAATGTCTTCCTGTCAAAGACTTCAAATTTTTTCACTACTCCCTGGTTATTCCGGTCCTACAAACATAGTCACATGTGGTGTATTGCAGTGGCTACATAAAAAGTATATATATATATATATATATGCAGTTAGGTTCATATATATTTGGACACTGACACAAATTTAGTTTTTTGAACTTGTTTACTGAAACATATTCAAGTTATAGTTGTATAATGGACATAAAGTCCAGACTTTCAGCTTTCATTTGAGAGTATCCACATTAAAATTGGATGAAGGATTTAGAAGTTTCAGCTCTTTAACATGTGACCCCTGTTTTTAATGGGACCAAAAGTAATTGAACAAATTAAATCATTGCAAATAAAATGTTAATTTCTAAACCTTGGTTGAAAACCCTTTGTTGGCAACGACGGCCTGAATTCTAGGATTCATGGACAGGGCCGTTCCTAGGCTAAATTGCACTCAGGGCGAAGTGAAGAAATCCCCCCCCCCTGTAAAATAATGCGCCACAATGCTTCAGATAGTTGCTCTTGTAGCCATGTAATGCCCCCCTGTAACCAGACAGTAGCCCCAGCAGCCATGATAGTTGCCCCTGTAGCCAGATGGTTGCACCTGTAGCCCTGTAATACCACCCTGTAACCAGATAGTAGCCCCAGCGGCCATGATAGTTGCCACTGTAGCCATGATAGTTGCCCCTGTAGTCAGTTGCCCCCTGTAGCCATGTTTTGCCCCCTGTAGCCAGTTTTGCCCACGGTAGCCAGTTTGCCCCCCTGTAGCCAGTTTGCCCCCCTGTAGCCAGTCCCCCCCCCCTGTAGCCAGTTTTTCCCCCCCTATAGCCAAGGATAATAACATAGAAAAAACTTACCTTTCCTGGATCCCTGCAGCGGCAGGTCCCAGGAGCCGGGATTCAGTGTACACTCCGCTCTCGGGGTCTCCTGGGACGGACGGGAGCCGAGACTCAGCGTCGCAGGGGGCGTGGTGAAAGCCGTGCACCCCCTGCGACGCTGTGTATGTATCGGCGCACTGACTGAGCACTGATACATACAGGGGAGGAGGCAGGAAGGGAACCATCCGTCCTGCCTCCTACCTGTGCCAGCAGCTGCACTAAGTGTATGCAGCTGCTAGCTTTGACTCTGCACGGCTGTTTTACAACGCGGGTTGGGGGGGGGGCGAGGCAGCCGGCGCCACCCGCCGGTGAGCGGAGCCCCAGCGCCCCGGGCGAACGCCCGCCTCGCCCGCCCCTAGGAACGGCCCTGCTCATGGACATCACCAGGCGCTGTTTTTCCTCCTTTTTGATGCTCTGCCAGGTCTTTACTGCAGCGGTTTTCATTTGCTGTTTGTTTGTGGCCTTTCTGTCTGAAATTTAGACTCAATTGGGTTGAGATCAGGGGAATGACTTGGCCAGTCAAGAATATTCCACCTCTTTCCTTTAATAAACTCCTAGGTTGCTTTGGCTTTATGTTTAGGGTCCTTGTCCATCTCTATTATGAAACTCTGACTAATCAGTTTGGCTGCATATATTAAAATGAGTTATATACACAGTTTGGAGTATAAAACATGATGAAGCTTAAGATAGGTGCAAACGCCAAGACAGGCAGAGAAATTGCACGATTTGGGAACCTAAACATAGGAGCAAACACCACAGCACTTGTTTTCTATATTTAAACCTCACAATAACTCTACCCACTACTCGACCACCCTCCAAAACCTGTGAGCACACGACTATACTATGATCACAAAAAGGTAGGGCTATTTGGCTTTTGGTTGAAATTTCAGGGTGAAAATAAATTTTCTTGATTTTTTTTAAAATGTACTAAATGAGTCCATCTCTTCCCTTTAGATGCACATTTCCAACTATTCAATGTTTCATTACTTTTTGCACAAGTTGCTGATCTCTAACAAGGAGCTTAATGGCAAAATTCCCAACAGTTGTTTTATCCCTGAATCACCAAATAAATTTAGGGGATCAATTTGAATTGGGATTTAAAGAGTCCTAACCATCACGCTGTCATGATGAGACCAAGACAACACCTTACATTGGATCAACAGTCCCTCGCCATTGCAAGGCTTCAATCAGGATGCTCTCAGACGGAAGTGGCCACTGAGCTTAAAGTGTCATCCGCAGGTTGTATCAGAGATACAGAGAGACAGGAAGAGGCACAGAAAGGCAAAGGAGTGGATGTCCTTTGGCTCCATCACACACTGATGACTGCTTCATTGTAACCAATACCCTGCAGATCCAAATGATGAAAGCCGCACGTCAAAGGGAGGTGAGAGGCACCAAGTGTCACATCAGACCATTCGTAACCATTTATATCAGCATGCATACAATCCAAAAAAAACATCAGAAATCAGCAGCTGCAGGCTGTCAGGGCAGGCTGGGGGTCATGGTTTCACAACAGCTGGAAAGGCACAAGATGGAGAACACTGCTTTGTATCAGTCATTTCCAGGCTCCTGCCCTGTGCTCTGTTTCCAGCACCACTCAGTGCAAGCTTTAAAACACTCCCAGTTACAGTCTCCTACAATATTTAGTGACATCATAATTAAAAGGATTTTCGTTGAGAACTAGTTATCCCCAAAGAAAGACAGCTCTCCCATAGATCACAGTGAGGGATGGCCTCCATATAACCGCACCTTCCCCCTCACAGCTTTATAAATTATCTCGGTTACTATTTCCTCACCCGGCACATAATAGAAATAAATTAGATCCTATAAAATTGTCAAAATTTCTTTTACTTCAAATTGGTCCCATTCTATTAAAAACAGGAAACTATTTTCCTCCGGGATCAGTATTTATGACCCTGGTAAAGTTGTTACATTGTATCCCTATCTTCCTTTTCATCTTACTTTGTCTCATTTGCAGCATGTAACAGTACACAAGGAAGCGGCTTCACTTTGTGCAATAAAACATATGCAGTCGCATAAAATATTGAGTGCGAGCTAAATCAAAAAGTGATAATATTTATTTGCCAAAGCTGCGGAAAAGATTTTTGGGGCAGCGGATTAGTTTTTAGTGAATCCCGGTAATTGCAGTTCTCCCAAAGTAATTGCTACACTTTTAGGAAGCATCAACATTTCATGTCTCTGCATAGTTATTAGTAGATTTTCATTAAAATTGGTGCATGACCCATAAAACCATGAAATAGATAGAAAACTGCATCTCATTTACTAGAAGAGGAGCAGAATATTTACACTGGGACCTGGATTCCTGCCACAGTCCTGAAGACACAGACGGCTCTCTCCTCCTATGTAATAACTACTTTATAACTTAGGAAGTTACACCGAACAGCCATAACTTTAAAACCACTGAGAGAAAGAATGAATAAAACAGGCCAACTGAGGAACCAGAGAAATGGTCATGGGCACTGTCAGGAATAGCCTGCGCCCACTCGAGGGTCATCGGCCTGAATTGGGGTGTATCGGATGCTGCACTCCCCCTAGGGGGGCACAAGGTCAACTGGATACGGTTTCACAGTTAACCCCTCTCTACAAGGTCACAGGAAGACCCAGGGAGTGCGAGAGGATACCCCACTCGTCCACAACCCTGAACAGCTGGAAGAGATCTGATTACCCACACTGGTGAAACAGAACTCTGCCAGCCCAGTAGACTGCCACCAGTTCCTCGTTGGCTATAAGCCTGGTCCGTTGCAGACTAACATCAGGTCCGGAACCTGCCTTGCGTAGAGATATTTTAGAGACTGAGATTAAAGGGGTTTTGCCACGATGTAATGTTGACGTGGGATCCTCCAAAATGCGTATTTAATCACTTTTCTAAATATATGTGATTACAAAAAGTGAAGCCTCTGAGAGCTACAGCTTTCTTTACAAGCCCTTAGTTACTTAAAAGTTTGCAATAGACACGACCAGCTCCAGCTGACAGGAGCTGAGGAGCTGATCTGGCCATGCTTGCATTGTCTGCACTTCTTATCTGATGACAGGAAACATGACTGAGCAAGATGTTGTGTCTTTTGTATAGAGAATCCACTGGTTCTAATGTTTTATTTGAGTACACATTGCACAACGCTCCCTGCTTCCTCTGCTTCCTCAGAGTTGCTGCTCATGCCCCCCTCTCTCTCCTCTGTGAGGCTGCTGTGCTTTGTTTATAGTCTTTCCTGGTCAGATTAAGAGTTAATTAACTCAGTGGCAAAACCCCTTTAAAGGGGTTGTCTCACTACAAGGATTGCTTTTTATTTTAAAGATCTTGCAAAAACAAGTCACTTTTCAGTAGGGGCGTAACTAGAGAAGCCAGGGCCCCAAAGCAAACTTTTGGATGGAGCTCCCTACCCCTCCCCCTTGCCCACCTCCCTGACCACGAACATTTACCAGGACATGCTGTTAGATAATACAAGGGGAAAATACCTCACCATACATATCACCATCATACTGCTACCAAACAAATCCACTATACCAAGACAATCTAACCAATAACACTACTACATAGGAACCTGATTATACCACCAGAACAAGACCACAAATCACCACCACAAAGTGACTGAATAATGCACTATTACTGATCAGTACACAAAGACCAATAGTACCGCCATATAGTGACCATATAGTGGTAGACACCAGTGTACACAGGCTCTGAAGACTGTATATTACCTCTATACAGTGACGATATAGTGGTAGATATCAGTGTACACAGGCTCTGTAGACTGTATATTACCACCATACAGTGACCATATAGTAATAGCTACAGTGTACACAGACTATGTGATTAAAGTGTAGTTATATCTTGTGACTCACAGGTGACGTTTCTCTAACGAGTCGTTGACTTCCCCTTTTGTTCTGCATTCGGTCCAGTCGGCCATGATGACATCTCCCAACCACTTGTCCCTGGAGATTTAAACACAAATATCTTAGAATCCGGACTTTTCCAGCACCTGCCCCCCTGGCTATATGGGGTCCATTTAGGAAGGCAGGGCTTAGATAGGCTATATGGGGCCCCAGATAGGCCATGTTTAGGTAGGCAATAGAGTTCCCATATAGGCAGGCAGGGTTTAGGTAGCTATAGGGAGCCATACAGGTAGACAGGGGTTAGGTGGGCTATAGGGGCCATATAGGTAGGTCAACAGGGTTTAGGTAGCTATAAGGCCCCATATAAGTAGATAGGCAGGCTTCAGGAGGGCTAGGTAGGAAAGCTTTAGGCAGGCAATATGAGCTATATAGTCAGGCTTAGGGGGGCTTTATATAGGCAGGCTTGGGGGGGTTTATATAGGCAGGCTTAGGGGGCTTTATATAGGCAGGCTTAGAGGGGCTTTAGATAGGCAGGCTTAGAGGGGCTTTATATAGGCAGGCTTAGGGGGCTTTAGATAGGCAGGCTTAGGGGGGCTTTAGATAGGCAGGCTTAGGGGGCTTTAGATAGGCAGGCTTAGGGGGGCTTTAGATAGGCAGGCTTAGGGGGCTTTAGATAGGCAGCCTAGGGGGCTTTAGATAGGCAGGCTTAGGGGGCTTTAGATAAGTAGGCTTAGGGGGCTTTAGATAGGCAGGCTTAGGGGGGCTTTAGATAGGCAGGCTTAGGGAGGCTTTAGATAGGCAGGCTTAGGCTTAGGGGGCTTTAGATAGGCAGGCTTAGGGGGGGGGGCTTTAGATAGGCAGGCTTAGGGGGCTTTAGATAGGCAGGCTTAGGGGGCTTTAGATAGGCAGGCTTAGGGGGGCTTTAGATAGGCAGGCTTAGGGGGCTTTGATAGGCAGGCCTAGTGGGGCTTTTAGATAGGAGGCTTAGGGGGGCTTTAGATAGGCAGGCCTAGGGGGCTTAGATAGGCAGGCTTAGGGGGGCTTTAGATAGGCAGGCTTAGGAGGCTTTAGATAGGCAGGCTTAGAGGGGCTTTAGATAGGCAGGCTTAGGGGGCTTTAGATAGGCAGGCTTAGGGGGCTTTAGATAGGCAGGCTTAGGGGGCTTTAGATAGGCAGGCTTAGGGGGGCTTTAGATAGGCAGGCTTAGGGGGGCTTTAGATAGGCAGGCAGGGCAGGTAAAATAAGAAATCACTTACTTACCTCGTTCCACGTTCCCCTGATGCGCCGCGCTGCAGCCTCTCTGCTCAGCGTGGGTGGCGTGGTGATGTGACCGAGTCGCCCACATGATCACAGAGAGCCGGCAGGGGCAGTAGCAGAGCGGCGGCGCTCCACTCTGCTATCTCCGGGCAGCGCTGCCTCTGAACGCTCGGGCCGTGTGTGATTTGTTTAAACTGTATATCATGTGACCCAGCAGGATGACATCACCAGGCCTTTCCTCTCTCTAGTCAAAAAAGGTCTGTTTATGTAAAGAGCTGTGAGTAGCTACAATGTAGCTCAGAGGTAAAGTTTTTGCCTCACAGCACAAGGATTCTAGGTTCAAACCCCTGCAGGAACCAAACCTCTGGATTTTTTTTCTCTTTATCAATGCACATACCCCATTGAGGTTTCTTTTTATTTATTTGCACTGTTTGACTAATTACTAAGGAGGACAGAGGACAGGAGTGGAATGACAGCACCCGGGGTTTGAACACTCAGTAGCTGCCTGAGAGGAGAGGTGTGTTCAGTAGGGGGCGTGTGTGATTTGCTTGAACTGCATATTATGTGACCCTGCAGGATGACATCACCAGGCCTTTCCTCTCTGAGCATGTCTGGCCAGGACTGAGGAGCTCTCGTCCCTGGTCATATCCCCTGGAGACGAGCTATAAACAATGGATCACTAAAGGAGCAGCTAAAACAAAAACGGTGCAGAATTTTTATTAATAATGATGAATGGTGAAAATGTTTATTATTTAATTTGCAAGCTTCACACATCAATTTTACTTTGTGGCAAAACCACTTTAAGGTGCATTATAACTGCTGTGTCCAGAGCTATGTGAAGCTAAATACCAGAGTACCTATGGCCATGCAACCGCTGTCCTGCACATAAAGGACATGTGGGCACATGAGCATCAGAACTTGACCACAGAGCAATGGAAGAAGGCGGCTTGATCTGAAAACTATTGTATCATGTGGACGACTGATGTGTGTGTCTCGCTTACCTGGAAAAAATATGGCATCAGGATGAACTCTGGGAAGAAGACAAGCGGACAGAGACATTGTACAAACCAAGCCCACCCCTTCATGGCAGGGTATTCCC
>JAODAL010039190.1:0-38276 GCA_025379985.1 Phyllomedusa bahiana
TCCGGTCCCGCCCTGCGCTGCTCCGCCGACGGACGCAGGGGACGATCTCCTCCGTTCTCTTGTTATTGCGACCCGATCGTCGCGATAATTAGGGGTTAAACCCGGGCCCCCCCCCGGGGATGGGGGTCGGGGCCGAAAACTGCGGGATGTCAGCTGAAATATACAGACCCCCGCGCCACGCGGAAACCTCTGCTTTAAGTTTCGCGCCTCTGGCGAAAATCCAAACGTCCAGGTGTTGGGGGAACCCAAAACCACCTGCGTAGGGATAGGGCCCAAGGGTCGTGAGGGGTTAAAAATATGTTGCGGGTTTTTCCCAGTAGAGGTTGGACCATCCATGTAGGTAAAGTCTTTGATGGTCATCTCAGAGTCTTCTATTTTGCTTGTTTCTTTGCTTTTTTGAAAGAAAAACACCGATTTTCTTATCCATTGAAAAAAACTTTTTGAAGGACGGGGTGTACAGCCTTAAAAGGGGATCGTGGGTGTGAAGAAGGCCAAAGAGAAACAAGCTTGGGGAATGTATGGGGGGTCAGGTAAATCTTTTGGTGGAACCAATCCATATTCCCTAGAGAAAATACGGAGCCCCAGCAGACCATAAGGGATCCCAAATAACCAATGTCATTTTCAATGTTTTCAGCCGTGCTTTGGAGATGAGGTCATTTTTACTTCTTGCTAGCTCTGGGAACAAAAACACATATATTAAGTGTTTGCAGGTCATTGATTAAATCATCAGACAGAATTTATTGCAGACACATACATTTCACCACTGCTTTAAAATGATGAAATCACACAGGATTTTAAAATAATTACTGAATAGGTGCTTTAAAAGGAATGAAGACCACACTGCATTAAATATCCCATATCAGATAAGAGGACAAAAAGAAGAAAATATTGTAAATCGTCTTAGCTGCAGTTCACATTGAAAACGAGTCCTACATTTTCTGCATGTATCTTAGTACTTGCTAAACTGTGGCAACTAACCTGAACAATCATAGTCAACTTGTGACTACATTTGTTCGTTTTCAACTGTACATCATTTTTTTAGAGGGACAGACTGGCAACTTGCTCTACTCGATTCTATGTATGGCCAAAACTAGAGCAAATGTCATTGCAGCTACATCGCGATATATGTATGAGAACCTCTTAGCAGGTATGGATATACCCTTATTCATTATTCATAAGGTGATGTATTGCATTTAGTCTTAAAACACAGGTACCAAATTAACGTGAATAGATTAGAGAAATTATTAATTTTTAAAAATTTTGGAATACGGTGCCATAACATGTAGGCTCCTTTTTTTTCATAAACCAAAGTTTAATTTATGCTTTCTTTATCGGGATATTGCATATTCGGCATTGGTAGCATAATTCTGTTACCGGAAATTAGCGTGAATGAGATTGAGTCAATACTAGAAATAAAGTCTAAGACTTCAAATACACAGCATAGGCGGCGGCTTTTTGTCCAATGCACAACCGCGGGTTTTTTCACTGTTTTCACAAAAACCACAGTCGGTTTTCGGTTTTTTGCCATTGGCCCGTACAATTGAATGTATGGGAAACCGTTAGCAAAACGTTGGCGGATTTTACAACATGTTCTTAAATCCGCCAGCGCCAGAAACTGAGCTGAAAAAAATGACCTCTGTAGTCTACAGCGGTCATTTTTTTCTATTAAAGTCTATGGGCTTGATAAACGGTCGGATTTTTCAGAGGTAGACATAGCCTAATACTCTGTAAAGTACCTTCTCTTGGTACCCCATATTAATGATCACACAGTTTACAACTTACCATACCACATTAAGTGAAACTAAAAGGGCCATTCAGTATTGTACCCAAATACAGTCACCTAAATACCAATGCTATACAGTCCTGCCACCACCATACAATGCAAAAAATAATATACCATTGACAATATTTACCATAGTAGTAATGCCACCCAATATAAATAGCCTCATAAAGAGACTAAATAACATATTTCTACATAAAGTAGTCTAGAAACAAAACCATGATAACTGCTATATAATTAATAATAAGTTTTTGACAACTTCTGTATTCTATTGTCTGGTGGTCCCCTAAACAAATATTATGACAGATGATATAGATACAACTCCCTAATATTCAGTGCTAATTTGTGATTTTCTTGTGCTATATGTAACTTTGCGTCTATGTAGCTGAGCAGCAGCATTTCCCTTTTAACAAGATTCCTCTTGCCCTGTAAAACTACAAGCCCCAGGATATTTTGTCTATCTTCCTCCCTCCCAACCTATTTCCTCCTGTAACGGACGCCCCTGCGACCACTGTCCCGGGCCGCAGGCGCGTCCGTGCCCCCGCTCCCAGCGGAGCCCCGTCCCGCACGTCGGGTTCGGGGTCCGCCCGTGCCGCAGCCCCTGCCGGCGTCCACTTACCCAGCCACGCTCCTGCTCTGTCGGCTCTCAGCTCCCGGCGTGTAGCTCCGCCCCTAGGGCGCGCCCGGCCCGGCTCTCTGAGATTTAAAGGGGCAGTGCACCGGTAATTGGTTATTGCCAGGCACTGCTCCTATTTAAGTCCGGCCTCTTCCTGCCGGCCCTTGCCGGATCCTTGGTGTATATTCCATGGTGAAAGTGTTCCAGAGCGTTCCTGTCTTGCCTTCCCGTGTACCGACTCCTTGCTTACGTTTACCGTCTACTAACCAGAGCCGCCTGTCCTGACCTCCTGCCTGTCCACGACCACGAGCCTGCCTGCCGTTCCTGTACCTTGTACCCCTGGCCGCCACTGCAGGCAAGCCCCGCCAGTGGTAGTGACCTGGTGGACACCCGCCGCAGCAAGACCATCCCGCTTTGCGGCGGGCTCTGGTGAAAACCGGGTCCCACTTAGACTCCACTCCCTGGTGTGGGCTTACGCCATCGCCTGCGGTGGTCCAGTGGATCCACCTCCAGACCGTAACACCTCCTTCATGTTACAAACCTTCAGAGGCAGGACCTACACTTTACACTGTCTTGAAAAAAGCTGAACACCTGTGGTCACCTGATTTCCTGGGCTCCACACACAGTTGTTTCATTTGTGTTGAGACACACACTACTACTGAGCAGCTTCCTGTCCTTAAACAGTTGATGTAGAACTGCAGAAAGCCTACAGAAAATGTAATGAACATACAAAATTGTGTAACTTTGTAAGAATAATTTTTTTTTTCATATAACCGACAACCCATTTCATTTATGTCATGACTATTATTCTGTAGTACAAATGGATGAATATGATCTGATTGACTTGTTAAGGATAATGTATTTGTAAAAAACTAATGATGCATAGAAAAAAACCTTAATGGGTAACACATTTCACCTTCAGGATTCCCTTTTCCTGTGTCTCTATACTACATTGGTTTCTGGAAAAATGTTTCTTTAGAGCTTAAGTGGGAATATATTAGTACTTGTAGGGCTTTTTTTCTGGTGGGAACTGTTTTTTTTAACCTACTTTTGCATTACTCAGGTGTGCAGGTTTGTACTTAGCAGTCACTCATGAACTGTAGGTATGTGTGGGCTTTTGTTGGTATTTGTCCCCTGTGCAGCTTTTCCCATGTAACACTGGGGCTTTTTTGCCTCCTACTGGGAATAATTGTTAGGCCTGCCTCTATAGCAGTATGGGCCTTTTCTGTGATTTAATGTAAACCCATAACTCTGATATTTACAGAGCAGAACAAAAAATAAATTGTGAATAAATCCAGTAAACATGTAGTCCTACTGTCTGGAGTTTCCTCCTGCCATTAATCACAGTCTCGGTGGAAGCACCTTCATTATTTATTGACAGTTACAAGCTGCGGCTCTGAAGTGAAAAAGAACTGTCAGTGAAATGGCTTGTTCAGGATTACTTAGGTGTGCGTTTCCCTTAACCCCTGAGGCTACACTGCTCACGTGCATGGAAAAAATACTGTATATACTCGAGTATAAGCCGACCCGAATATAAGCCGAGGCACCTACTTGTGCCACAAAAAAATAGGAAAACGTATTGACTCAAGTATAAGCCTAGGGTGGAAAATGTAGCGGCTACTGGTAAATTTAAAAAACAACAATGGATACCAATAAAATTACATAGGCAGTTTAATGTCCCCCATAGGCAGGTGTATGTCCTCCGTAGGCAGGGATAGGCAGGTTAATGTCTGCCATAGCCAGATATATGTCCTCCAATAGGCAGGTATATTTCCCCCCATAGGCAGGTATATGTCCCCCATAGGCAGGTATAGGTGATTATAGGCAGGTATATGTCCCCTCATAGGCAGGTATAGGCAGTTATAGGCATGTATATGTCCCCCATAGCAGTCATAGGTAGGTATATGTCCCCTCAGAGGCAGGTAGATGTCTCATCAGAGGCAGGTATAGGCAATTATAGGCAGTTATGTGTCCCGTTATAGGCAGGTATAGGCAATTATAGGCAGATATATGTCCCCTCATAGGCAGGTACAGACAGGGCTTGTTAAAAAAAAAAAAATAATACAAGTACTCACCTTTCCCCGCCGCTCCGAGGCTCTTCTGGCAGTCCGTCTCCTTGCACAGGCAGCTTGATGTGATCAGGCCGTGCAGGCAGTGCTGCCTGTGCCGGATACACCGGAAGGCTGCAAGTCTGCTTGCAGCCTTCCGGGTCCTTTGCGGAGCAAGGAGTGCTCGCTCTCTGCTCCACAATTGAGCTGTCAGCTGTATGCGCTCCCAGGGTCGCATACAGCTGAAAAGATCGCCTAGTTGGCTAACTCGGGATTCAGCTATATGCGCTTCCTGAGGAGCCGCATATAGCTGAAGCATCCCTGACTGTGCCCGGGCCATTGCGGCGCCCAAGTGCTGACAGAGACTCGAGTAAAAGCAGAGGACAGCTTTTTCAGCTCATTTTTTGGGCTGAAAAACTTGGCTTATACTCGAGTATATACGATACTCATTTTCTGGACATGACTCTAGACTTGATCAGAAATGCATTTCTATACATCCATAGATGCTTATAAAGCCAGCCATTGTTTCCCTCGCCAATTACCTATATATAGACAGGTTGTCTAGTTCATTTTTTTTAAGTAAATTGGACTCGCTCTGGGCTAAACAGAGTGTATAGACTTTATTGAATTTATATATACATTGTGTGTTTTCACAGTATTTTTATTATTATAGCCTTAAGTGCTTAAATTTAGTTCAAAATGTCATCCCAAACTACTACAGTTGGTGGTCGGCTACACTATAGAAGCGCTGGTCTCCTGACTAGCGTGCATGTCCCACAGATACAGTAATTATCTACTGCACAAGCTTGCTAGTCAGACAGCAGGCCAACTGGCGTTTCTATTGTGTAGCCATCCACTGCCTCTCTTGAATGAAACATCACAATATACAAAGTAGTGTGACACTGCATTCGGGGAGGGCAGTGGCCAGCTACACTATAGTAGCAATGGCCTCTCGAGTAGTGCGCATGCGCAGCAGATAATTATCTACTAGGCATGTGTGCTGGTAAGATGCCTGTCTCTTCTAAAGTGTAGCCTCCGACTGACTGTAATATTAAGGGAATGACATCACTTAAAAGAAACCTGTCACATTGCACATACTATCTGATCTGTGGCCCCATGTTTTAGGGTAGGAAAACCTGAACAGATTGATATATAGTTTTGTGGGAAAAGATTCAGCAGATCTTGGCATTTATTAATGAAACTTACTGCTTATTCTGCATGAGAGAGTCCAGAGGGTGTTCTTGACAGTGATTGACAGCCTTCCTTGTAGGAGTGTGCATACAAAGATACCTGTCAGTTACTTATAAGACCGCCCGATGGACTCCTTAAGCCAGAATAAGCAGTAAATTAAATGAATAAATTACTAGATCTGCTGAATCCTTCCAAAACAAAATTATATATCAATCTTCTCAGTCCTTCCTGCTCTATAACATGAAACACACAGATCAGATAGCATGTTCAGTGTGACAGGTTCCATTTAAAGGGGTTTTGCCATGATCTTATTTCATACCTCATGCATCCAGCTCTTCTGCTCTGTGTGCTCAGAAGGGGGCGTGTGTGATTTGTTTGAATTGCATATCATGTGACCCAGCAGGATGACATCACCATGCCTTTCCTTTCTTTAGTCGAAGAAAGGTCTGTTTATGAATAGAGCTGTCAGTAGCTACAATGTAGCTCAGAGGTAAAGTTTTTGCCTCACAGCACAAGGGTCCTAGGTTCAAATCCCTGCAGAAACCAAACCTGTGGATTTTTTTCTCTTTATCAATGCACATATCTGATTGAGGTTTTTTTTAAAATTTATTTGCACTATTTGACTAATTACTAAGGAGTACAGAGGACAGGAGTAGAATGTCAGCACTTGGGGTTTGAACACTCAGTAGCTGCCTGAGAGGAGAGGTTATGTCTGAGCATGTCTGGCCAGCACTGAGGAGCTCTCAGCCCTGGTCGTATCCCCTGGAGATGAGCTGTAAACAATGGATCACTAAAGGAGCAACTAAAACAAAAACGGTGCAGAGTTTTTTTAACAGTGATGAATGGTGAAAATTTTTATTATTTAATTTGCAAGCTTCCCACGTCAATTTTACTTTATGGCAAAACCCCTTTAAGACCATATAAATGATAATAAAAATACTGTAAAAACACACAATGTAAAATATGTAAACTTAATAGAGTCTATACACACTATTTAGCCCATAGTGAGTCTAACTAAAAATGAACCTGGCAACCCATTTAATGAGGTTGACAAGCATCCTCTGAACATGACAATAAAGGACTGTCATAAGGCTTGCTTAAAAAAACAAGTGTGTGGAAACAGGTAATACACAAGCATTGGGTTCCAGCAGACCCACCCTGACAAGCTGTGTATGACATCGGAAAATAAGAGAGGATTTTCATGTTCACATTTCACAACATTGTGATCTCCTTTATTTTGGTATTGTTGCAATTAAACTTTCATGAAGACCATTCTGTGTTTATATTTAGTATTGCTCAATTTATGCGTCATCCACATATAGTCTTATTAAAAAATAAAACTTAACACAATGTTAGGATTTGAATAATAAAATTAAATCCTAATATTTTATTTGGGCTGTAATTGCATCTGCAACTGGGAGCATGGTAACCGATGATGCACTGCCTTCACAATGCTTTCCTCATTCTAGTGAATAACTCGGACAGGCTACAAAGGTGTCAATGTACTTCATTTGCCAGGAAGACACACTATTTTCATTATCTTTATTCCAGTCAGTGGTGGAAAGATATAGATTTTTTTCTGTGCATAACTGGACATCTTTATTCCCCTGGTGTATCTGCCTTCATTTTGTAGTATTTTTTAAACTGCCTTCACTTCCCGAAATGCCATGAAAAAATGTAGTCAGTGACATTGAGGGCAGCTTCTTCTGCTTCCACAGCTTTGCACCTTCTGTGGTTACCAAGGGGAGAAGGGAACTTGATGGGAACCTACACATGCAAACTGTTAGTTTAGAGAAGCCAATGTTATTCACAAGATGTTAACTGGTCATTGACTTTGACCTGATAGAATCGAGATCACTGCTCCTCTGCAACCTTCTTCCCATATAATAGCTGTTCAGACAGCATGTGTCATCTTCCACCTGTTCTTTCATTTAAAGGGGTTGTCTCACTACATTGATTCATCTTACCTCAGTCCTGTTTTCTTGGTTTCACTTTGAATTCAGAGGCATGTTTACTGGCTTCCACTAGACTGCATTAGAAGCCAGGTCTGTAGCTATAGCAACCAGCTCTGGCAGCCTATCAGGATAGATCAAACAGGTCTGTAGATATAGTGACCTGAGGAGCTGATGCAGCCCATACAAGAGGGGATATCTAGGAATAGGTAGGACACTGTTAATTGACACATATTGCAAAGTGACTTGTTTTTGCAAGATCTTTAACATAAAAAGCAATCCTTGGAGTGAGACAACCCCTTTAAGGCTTAGGGTGCTTTCACACAGCACAGTTTTGGTGCAGTTTTTACTGCACTCCAATTAAACTGCCTTTATTACCAGCAGTTTCTTTCAGTTGTCTAAATTGTTCAGTAAGGTGTTTCAAGTAAGTAATCAATTAGTGTTTGAAGTCTTGTGGATTACAAACACACTAATTGATTACTTACTTTCCAAACAGTTTAGATAAGTGAAAGAAGCTTGTTGGTAATATAGGCGCATAATTGAAGCGCAGTTGAAATTGCACCAAAACTGCGCTCTGTGAAAGCACCCTTAGTTATTGGATTGCTGTTGGTCTGGAGCCTCTTTCTAAAACAATTTGCCTGTCTCCCGGTGATATATTTTATGGGTTCATCAGCTCTTGAAAGCATCAAGGTAGCAGTGTAAGGGAGGGCTATTATAAAGGACATACATAGCAGATCATGGAGATGCTATGGAGCACTTGTAAAGAGGGGCCTAGCCTTGTTTGGTTGGATTCCCTTTACTACTAGGCGGTGAGGACCTGCACAGGACTTATTTCCCCAGAATAAATGTATTGTTATTCAGTAAGAAGTGAGGAGTTGGAACAAGGGTCATTAAAAGAGCATGAATTTGGGAACAAAAGCCAGTCCCTTTTATCTTAATTGGCAAAGCCCTACAATAGGATGGAAGGTTCATTTTGATGTTTGATACCCTGTTTCTCCGAAAATAAGACAGTGTCTTATATTAATTTTTGCTCCTAAAGACGAGCTAAGACTTCTTTTTAGAGGATGTTTTTTTTTTCTATGAACAATAATTCACATTTCTTGTTGAACAAAACATCAACATGTATAATATACTGTAGTGATTTCATCACAAACATCAGCATAAGCAGCCAAATTCTAAATTTCATAACTAAAAATGCACCATGTCTTATTTTCAGGGGATGTCTTATTTTAGGGGAAACAGGGTACGGCCACTCGCTTTCTTTTATACATAAAACACTACCTGTGACACAACCAGAAATCTGTCTTCACTTTACTAAAAACTGAGCTGCGGGCTCTATAGACATTTGTACATCTAAAGAGACTGATGGTGTCACAATAAGGGGAGCTATGTGAAAGAGGAGGAATTATTTTAATAATCTACATGAGAAACAAATTTCTATGTATTTACATAGCCTATTGAATTAGGACAAAAATGACTGTATTGTAACGGATATGGTAGTGGATCCTCTGAACCACCACAAGCGATGGCGTAAGCCACGCCAGGGAGCGGAGTCTAAGTAGGTCCGGTTTTCACCAGAGCCAGCTGCAAAGCGGGATGGACTTGCTGCGGCGGATTACTACCAGGTCGCCACCCCTGACGTGACTTGCTTGCAATGGCAGCCGAGGTGTTGCGTGGTACAGAATCGTGAAGCAGGCTTGTAGTCGGGGACAGGCAGAAGGTCAGTGCTGGCGGAAGTGGTTCGTAGTCGGGGACAGGCAGAAGGTCAAGACAGGCGGCAATGGTTCGTGGTCAAGGGACAGAGGCAGAAGGTATGGTACACAGTAGACGACAAGACACTCAGGAACGCTTCCTCTCAAGGCACAGGGCACTATCGATTCGGCAAGGTGCTCAGGAAGGGGCACCAATCACCGGCGCACTGTCCCTTTAAATTTTTCTGTAGTGCCGCGCGCGCGCACCCGGCCGGCCGCCGGAGCGCGCGCCGGGATGGAAACAGGAGCGTTGCGAGGTAAGTGGGACACAGCGCTGCCGAGATGTCCGCAGCCTGAGTACTGGGCTGCGGCGCCGGACGCAGCTGGAGATGCTGCAGCAGTGCATGTGTGCCTGCGACCCGACACGGGGGTCGCAGGGTCACCCGTAACAGTACCCCACCTTGTGCTTCCCCCTCTTTCTGGCCCGCATACACCTAGACAAGAGACCCCGATCTAGGATGTTCTCCTCCGGCTTCCTCGACCTCTCCTCCGGCCCAAACCCCTTCCAGTCGACCAAAATAAATCGTCTCCCCCTAACCGTCTTCATGGCCAAAATTTCTTTGACGGCAAAAACATTGGTGGAGTCAGCTACGGGAGACGGGGGGACCACAGACTGAGAGAACCGGTTATGGATGACCGGTTTCAGTAGGGAGACATGGAAGGAGTTTGGGATGCGCATAGTTGGAGGGAGCCGGAGCTTGTAGGCCACCGGATTGATACGCCTGAGGATTTGAAAGGGACCTAAAAACCGGGGACCCAGCTTGTAGCTGGGGATTTTAAAGCGGACATACCTGGCAGACAGCCATACCTTATCCCCCAGGACAAAGGAAGGAGGGGGTCTTCTTTTCTTGTCCGCTTGGGCCTTCATACTAGCCGAGGCCTAGAGCAGAGGTTGGCGTGTCTCCTTCCAAACGGCAGATAGGTCGCGGACCAGACCATCCACCGCTGGGACATCGGTGGAGGCAGCGGGCTGCGGATGGGGTGGGCGGGGATGCCGACCGAAGACGATGAAGAAGGGGGACGCCCCAACGGAATCAGAGTCCAGGGAATTATAAGAAAACTCCGCCCATGGCAATAGACCGGACCAATCATCTTGTTTTGCGGATACGAAGTGGCGGAGATAGGTACCCAAGACTTGGTTCACTCTCTCCATTTGCCCATTAGATTGTGGGTGGTACGCGGAAGAGAAATCCAGTTCCACTTGTAGGAGAGAACAGAGGCCTCGCCAAAACCATGAGACGATTTGAACTCCCCGATCCGAGACAATATGGAGGGGAAGTCCATGCAGACGGAAGATATGTTTAAAAAATAGATTGGCGAGTCAAGGAGCAGAAGGTAGACCAGGCAGGGGAATGAAGTGTGCCATTTTCGAAAAACAGTCAGTGACCACCCAGATAACTGTATTACCGTCAGAGGGAGGCAGATCGGTGATGAAGTCCATGGCAATGTGGCCCAAGGGACTGTTAGGAACCGGCAGAGGCTGGAGTAAACCCCGCAGGTTTGAGACGGGTGATTTATTGCGGGCGCAGGTGGTACAGGCTTCCACGAACTCTTTCACATCTTTAGCGAGATTGGGCCACCAGTAGAACCGGGAGATCAACAAACAAGACTTCCGCACCCCTGGATGTCCAGCAATACGGGAGCAGTGGCCCCATTTCATAATCCTTAGCCGGAGTGCTGCGCGCACATACGTCTTACCCGGAAGAGCACGTTGGAGGGCTATGGGAGCTGCAGATATCAGACATTCTGGAGGTACGATGTGCCGAGGAACGGCCTCCTCTTCTCCATTTATGTCAGAGGCACGGGAAAGGGCATCGGCCTTGATGTTCTTCTCTGCCGGTCGGAAATGGATAACATAATTGAACCGGGCGAAGAACAGAGACCACCTTGCTTGACGTGGGTTGAGACGTTGCGCTGTCTGGAGGTAGAGGAGATTTTTGTGGTCTGTGTAAATATTCACAGGATATCGGGCACCCTCCAGGAGTTGGCGCCACTCCTCCAGAGCGAGCTTAATGGCCAGAAGCTCCTGATCCCCGATGGTATAGTTCCTCTCCGCCGGGGGAAAATGTTCTGGAAAAGAACCCACAGGTTCGAGTCTTGCCTTTGTGCCCCTTTTGGGTGAGGACCGCCCCAGCCCCCACGGAAGAGGCATCTACTTCTAAGAAGAAGGGCTTCTCGGTATCAGGTCGCGACAACACAGGTGCAGAGGCAAATGCTGCTTTCAGCTTGGAAAAGGCTTCTTCGGCGGCTAGTGGCCACAGTTTCGGGTTGGCAAGCTTTTTGGTAAGAGCCGCAATCGGTGCCACCAACGTCGAGAAATGTGGGATGAACTGCCTGTAGTAATTTGCAAAGCCCAAGAAGCGCTGTATGACCCGGAGGCTGACGGGTCGGGGCCAGTGTAGAATGGCAGAGAGTTTAGTGATATATCTGAGGAAAGGGAGTGTGGTCTGGTGAAACAGGCACTTTTCAAGTTTGGCATAAAGATGGTTCTCACGCAGGCGTTTCAGGATCTGGCGCACATGCGACTGGTGGATCTCCAGATTAGGCGAAAACACCAGAATGTCATTCAAGTAGACAACCACGTAGACATACAGAAGATCTCTGAAAATTTAATTGACGAATTCCTGGAAGACTGCTGGCGCGTTGCACAAGTCGAAGGGCATCACTAAATACTCAAAGTGCCCATCACGAGTATTGAAGGTCGTCTTCCATTTGTCGCCTTCTCGGATCCAGACGAGATTATAGGCCCCCCGCAAATCCAACTTGGAGAAGACTTTAGCTCCGCGTAGACGATCGAAGAGTTCAATAATCAGAGGTAAAGGATACCGATTTTTGATCGTGATTTTGTTGAGACCGCGGTAGACGTTGCAGGGACGTAAGGAACCATCCTTCTTCTCCACAAAGAAGAATCCGGCACCCGCCGAAAAAGTAGATTTGCGGATGAAGCCCTTCTGTAAATTTTCTTTAATGTAGGCCGACACAGCCTGAGTCTCGGGTACCGAGAGTGGATAGACCCTACCCCGGGGTGGACTAGTCCCGGGAAGCAGGTCTATAGGACAATCGTAGGGAAGGTAGAGAGTCCTCCTGCTTCTCAGAGAAGACATCCTGAAAGTCCTGACACGGTGGTGGCAAGTCTGGTAAGGGCTTGAGAGGAGACCGTGGAGGAATGGGGTGCACCCGGCGAGGTGCCGACAGGCAGTGAGACTGGCAATCTCGACCCCAACGCAAAACTTCGCCCGTCTACCAGTCGAGCATGGGGGCGTGACGCTGCAGCCACGAAAGCCCCAGGAGAACAGCCGAGGAAGAGCGGGGTAGCACGAAGAATGCGATCTTCTCCTTGTGTAAGGCTCCAACTTGCAGGACCACCGGTTCAGTCTGGAACAGGATGTAGTCACTCAAGAGTTCACCACTAACGGACGAGATGACCAAGGGTTGGTCTAAGCGGACCACCGAGAGACGATACTTGGCCACCGAAGCAGCATCCATAAAATTCCCAGCAGATCCGGAATCCAAGAAGGCAGCCACTTGAAATGAGATCCCGGAATTAGTTGTGACCAGAACTGGCAGCATAAGCCGAGGAGAGGGATTTTTCACACCTAGGGACGCCTCTCCCACGAAGCCTAGGTGCGTGCGTTTCCCAGACATTGCGGATGGAGCGGACAACCCCTGAGGAGGTGTTCGGGACTACCGCAGTAGAGGCATAGGTTCCCCTCACGTCGTCGAGTCAAATCTTGTGGAGTCAGGTGGGCTCTGTCCACTTGCATGGCTTCTTCCATGGTTGGCTGGAAAGGAGGCAGTGAAGGCTGAAGAAACACCGGCGCAAGACGAGGAAGGCGACGTGTTTGGGTTGGTACGCGCTCTTGACGGAGCTCCTCACGTCTGTCCGAGAAACGGATATAAATCCGGGTCGCCAGATGGATCAGCTCACTCAATGAAGACAGAGAGTCCCGGGTGGAAAGGGCATCCTTAATCTGGCTGGAGAGGCCCTTCTTGAACGTGGCGCATAATGCTGCATCGTTCCATGCCAACTCGGAAGCTAGAGTGCGGAATTGCACGGCGTAGTCTCCTACGGAGGAGTTCCCTTGCTGGAGGTTCAGCAACGCGGTTTGCGCTGAGGATGCTCGGGCGGGTTCCTCGAACACACCTCGGAACTCCTGAAGAAAAGTACCCAGGTCAGCCGTGACGGGGTCATCTTGCTCCCAAAGCGGAGTCGCCCAGGCTAGGGCTTTCCCAGAAAGCAGACTGACCACGAAGGCCACCTTAGAACTTTCTGACGGGAACAGTCCGGCCATGATTTCCACGTGGAGAGAGCATTGGGTGATGAAGCCCTTGCAGGCCTTAGGGTCCCCATCAAATTTCGTCAGCATAGACAACCGGAGCTTGGGGCCGGCGGACTTTAATGGAGCTGCTGCCACGGGAGCTGCCACAGCAGCTGACTGCTGCTGCTGGGTGGCGAGGAGCTGCTGCATCATAGATGATAGCTGATTCAGCAGTTGTGCTTGGTGAGCGATCTGCTTGGATTGCTGGGCCACGATTGTGGTGATATCAGAGACGCTCGGAAGAGGCACCTTGGCGGGATCCATGGCCGAATCGAACTGTAACGAATATGGTAGTGGATCCTCTGAACCACCACAAGCGATGGCATAAGCCACGCCAGGTAGTGTAGTCTAAGTAGGTCCGGTTTTCACCAGAGCCCGCCGCATAGCGGGATGGACTTGCTGCGGCGGATTACTACCAGGTCGCTACCCGTGACGTGACTTGCTAGCGGTGGCAGCCGAGGTGCTGCGTGGTACAGTATCGTGAAGCAGGCTCGTAGTCGGGGACAGGCAGAAGGTCAGTACAGGCGGCAGTGGTTCGTAGTCGGGGACAGGCAGAAGGTCAGGACAGGCGGCAATGGTTCGTGGTCAAGGGACGGAGGCAGAAGGTACTGTACACAGTAGACGACAAGACACTCAGGAACGCTTCCTTTCAAGGCACAGGGCATTATCGATTCGGCAAGGTGCTCAGGAAGGGACATAGCTTAAATAGGGTCAGCGCCCAGTGAGACCACTCACCGGCGCACTGTCCCTTGAAATTTTCCTGTAGTGCCGCGAGCGCACTAGGGGGCGCGTGCGCACCCGGCCGGCAGCAGGAGCGCACATCGGGACAGAAACAGGAGCGTGGAGAGGTAAGTGGGACACAGCGCTGCCAGGATGTCCGCAGCCCGAGCACCGGGCTGCGGCGCCGGCCGCAGCTGGGGACGCTGCGGCGGTGCGGGTGTGCCTGCGACCCGACACGGGGGTCGCAGGGACACCCGTAACATGTATCAGAAGAAAGCAACGTATTGATCTCCACTCACGCTGGAGCAAAGGTGACATGCCAAGTGATTAATTCTCCTGAACTCCTTCAGAAGTTTCCACGAGAGAATCCAATCTCAAAAAATAAAATTGGAGGATGATGTGTATGGAAAGCGCCAAAAAGATGATTTATGGTTCAATATTACCATGAATTATTGACTTCATTTGGTGTGTTAATTGGAGTCCAATCTCACAAATTCCCACTGATGTTTCCTTCTGACCAGATGTTTAACTCAACACTCTTGAGCCCCAATGCAAAATCTGTAGCATCTGTAGCAGGTCCTGCACCTACCAAGTGCCATGTATAACATTGGTTTCCATTGATGTGGCAGAGCTTCTGTCAGTTTCTTGTGGAAATAGAACGCCCGGTATGTGGATCCTCTTGGGTCCCTGCGAGCGTAGATGGTAAAACTCGCAAAGATAGCCAAAGTGCAGGACAGGATAACATGTGCTGGTACGGATGACAGGACACAGCAGGTGTAGCCGTAGGCAGATAGCACAGTCCCAGACAGGTAATGAACTTGGCACAGTGGCAGATATACAACAGATATATACAGGTAGCACAGCTTCAGCAGCAATACAGCAGCCAGGGGTCCAGCTCTATCTAGAGGACGACAATGAACTGACCAGGAGCAAGGACAGGAAGTTTCTTTTATGCAAACAGGGGCACAGGTTAATTGGCAGGTAATTGAGTACTGTCTCTTTAAATACTCATGCATTGCCATGCGCGCACCCTAGAAGGCGCTCGTGAGCGCACAGGCAGCTAGAGTGAACGGGTGCGAGCCAGAGCAGGAACGGGGACCGGTAAGTTATACTGAGTGGTGAGGAACGCCGCTGTAGCAGAGACAGGAGTCGGGACAGGTGAGTATCAGAGAATGCCGCAGCAGCGGCTGGGACATGGCCATGCTAGTGGCTCAACACGGGAGCTTCCCGTCGCAGCTTCTACTGCTACCACCTCACCTCTGGTTTTAAAATATCTTTGTTTATATGCAGAAAATTAGTCAATGTATTACTCTGGATCATAATACTAGGGGCACATTTATCAGGACAATTGCACCAGAATTTTGACAAATTTGCCTCACAAATAATAGCATACATACTTTACACCTCATTTATTATGTGTTTTAAACAGTTTCTAGGCACTTCTGTGCCTCATCTGACAAAAGGGGAATGGCTTTGCAGAAAGAGGACATGGCTTTAGCCAACTTGAAAAAGGTGTAGTTAGACTAGATAGTTCTAACACCGTGATAAATATGGTGCATACTAAGATTGACTAGTCTAAGTTTACACTGTCGAAGAGTTAGACAGTATTGATAAATCTGTCCCAATGTGTTTAACAGAAAGAAGGATTAGTTGGGACTCAGAAACTTCAATTAAAATACATTTTAGTGAAGAAAGGATAGTGGGAGGAAGCTTTTCAATAGTAACACTAATCAAATGTCTCACCTTTCTTGTGCTTCATCTGCTTGCCAATTTCCCAAAGAATACGAGTGTAACAAACAATCATGACACCAAGTGGTGTTATAAATAGGGTACAAAATGTGAACATGTTGTATGCTGTTTCCTGCCAACGGTGGGCAAAGCTTCCATGTGTGGCACACTGAGTAAAGTTGGCTCCAGGAACACTCTGCAGTCGGAAAAGGAACAGCTAAGGAAACAACAAGAAGCTATGATGAATACAAAATCTGCAATTTTCAATATATATTAAGAGCAGGAAATAAATTGATGAAATATCATAACTTTATTTGACATAAGATATATTAAAAAATAACATTTTGATAGACTCTTGGATGTTTCCCTGGTCTGAATAGGCATAACACAGGATGCTAAGGAGAGAGAAAAATATTTTGATTTTTGAGGAAGTTCTCTGCCTTGGATAATACCATTTTGTTAGAAAAGTCCTTTGATGAATAAATTGATCAGAGTGGCCCACTCCAGTAATCATCCAGAGGTCTTGTCACTATAGGGTACATGTATGAAAACTGTCTAAGTCTAAGACTTTCTTTGTTGCCCATAGCAACCAATCAGGGCTCCTCTTTTATTTTTTCAGAAAACTATATGAAATGAAAGGGCGCTCTGATTGGTTGCTATTGGTAACAAAGAAAGTCTTAGACCTAGACAGTTTTCATACATGAGGCCCTATGTGTTCTATATCCCTGCAGGGTCTATGCAGGGGAGATAAAGAGCTAAATAGTTCCCATGAGAAGCACAAATGCCCGTGTGGTGGGAAGGCAAAAATGTAATCACACAACGATTTGGTGGCTCTCCCCAGGGAGAGATATTTCCCCCTTTTAAGCCACGTTCGCCTCTCACTCAGCCAGCCAGTAAGTTCTACTCTGCAGTGAATAGGGACAAATACTCCGAAATAGCTGTCTGTAGATTAACTTAATTGGCTCACTGAGCTGGCTTTCACTGAGTGGCTAAATGAAATGGAGTGAAAAACAGGGGTGAAAAAATGGTAAGTAAAGTAACTTTATTTATATTAATCTAAACAACCTTTATTTTTTAAACCTTCATTGCTGTTGTACCGGGATAATGGATAGTATGACTGGCAATTCTCTTCAGTGCACAGTCTGTTATATGTATGCACTACTGGAGCAGCAGGTCCAAGATGAATAACACTGTGACGGATGTGAGCATGTTGCTAACCTAGAAGCTCTCATAACAGATCTGGAGGATTAGAATGCAACACTGAGGGTGATTGACAATTATGAGAGGAGCTTGCTTTTTGCTGAGCAAGCAGTTAGTGGACTAAATGTTGGAGGTGGAGTAACAGATCAGCAGGAGGAGCTGTGTAGCTGGGTTAATATAGTTAGGGGGAGTTCTAGGGGAACCAGAAAAAGGAAGGCCACTTCTCCTCCTGAGATTCCTATCAAAATTACCAAGTTGTGTGATAATGCTCGGGCTTCAGTCTCAGAATTGACAGTCCTAGTGGATACTGCTCTTCCTTGCAGCTGGGAGAGCAGCCCAGTTGGGGGGATGGGAATGCAGGTAGGAAAGACATTTAGTAGTTATGTGGTTTTCCTTGGATTCTAAAATCAGGAAGACGGATAGAATAATTTGTCACCAGGACCACCTCAACAGAATGGTTTGCTGTCTCCCTGGGGCCACGGTTCAGCATATGGTGAATCGGGTGGATAAATTACTGGGAGGGGCTGGCGATGACCCAGCTGCTGTGCTTCATGTTGGGACCAATGACAAAATACACGGTAGGTGGAGGATCCTAAAGAATAATTTTAAAGAACTCCAAGAGGCTCCAAGCTAAAGGGAAGGACCTCCAAGGTTGTGTTCTTCGGAATATTGTCTGTGCCATGTGCATGTGCAGGAAAGACAATGGGAGCTCAGGGAGTTGAATGCATGGCTGATGTCTTGGTGTAGGACAGAAGGGTTTGGGTTCTTAAAGCACTGGGCTGATTTTTCTTTGGGGTACAATCGGTTTTCTACAGATAAATTGCACCTGTATGAAAGGGGGTCTGCTGTGCTGGGGGAGAGAATTCTAGGAGGGGTGCGGAGTATTTAAACTAGGGATGAGGAGGAAGGACAATCTAGAAAATGGTAGATAGGATAGAGAGGGGGCAGACTATATCGGTGGGTGGAGAATTGGATTGTGGGTAGAGATGGGCGAATTGATTCTAACGAAGTGGAATTCGTTTAGAATTTCAGGAAAACTTCGGTTCTGAACGAAGTCGAAGTTTGGGGGACTTCGGGTGAATGAAGTGTGCTTTTGATTGATAAAATGGCTGCGAGCACTTGGCGTTACATGGGGCAAAGCACTCTGGGAGGAAGAAGGGCATAGCCTGCATGACATGTGCAGAGATGAAGCCAATCAGAGACCGGCGGGATTCTGTGACGTCACCGCACTATATAAGTCCGGGCGTGATGCTGGGAGCTCACACTCCTCTCACTGTACTGATCAGGGAAGGTGCTGCCACGGCTGCTTGTAATAGCTCTTACTGAAGAACTGATTTTTATACAGCGATTTTTGGGGGGTGTCAGAGCTTGTCTCAGAGACTGCTTCTCTTAACGTTCTATTTCTGATTTTGTGGGGTATTGGATCTGAAGTCCAGTGTGCATCCAGTGCAGCTGCATATACATTTTAATGCTATCTGCTCACAGCACATTGAATATCCAAGGGGGATCTAAGCCTGTTCCTGTTGTATTCATTTAAAGAAACAGCGTTTTTACAATACAAATACCGCTTCATTTTTGGCTGCTCAATTCTTTTGCGCAATTTACATCCAGGGGTTAATTAAGCGTTGTTCTGCTGTTGTGGTGACTAAAAGAAACAGTCTTTTTCACCGCCAAAAAATACATTTTTCCTGGAGCCTAATTCGCAAGCGAAGGTTAATTACAATTTTTTCTCTTTTTGTGTAACGTAAAACACACGCCATTGTAACACGCTACAAAGCTCGTAGTTTGTGGTTGCTCAATTGTTTGCCGCAATTTACATCCAGGGGTTAATTAAGCGTTGTTTTTCTGCTGTGGTGACTAGTGTTGAGCGATTTTTATCGACAAAGTTGAAATCGGCAAGGTTTTTATGGTGATCGAAATTTCCAGATCATGCGATAATTAAGGTTAAAATCTGTGCATCATCTATTAAGATCGCGCCTTTTTTCGGCGCTTCCTGTAATTTTGGCGGCCAGCAAATGAGATTACAGAATAGAGCAGGGTGAGATGTGTGTGCGACGTCATGACTGGGATGTGTATGGTTGCGATTGGCTGGAAAAATCACATGACCTCGTTTTACATAGAACAGCGTTTCCTGTTTCAGCCTCAGTGTCTCTCAGCGTCTCATAGGGATAGGACCTGCGCTCTGCCTGTGGCCAAACAGCTCAGCGAAATTAGTCTATTTCTGCACAGAGAACACAGACAAGCTCTATCTATAAAGAACACTGGATAAAGTTCACCAAGACTTAGTGTAGACATGGTAGTGGAATATCTTTATTATTAACAGTTTGCTATTGAAATATTTCCTGGATATTGGGCAGCCTGAACTTATATTGGATAAACATCATTTCTAGTAACTGCAGGTCTCTTTGTTAGCTGCAAAACTCCACTTTTATTATCAGTATACATTTCAGATAGGTGTTCAATTTTACCCATTACACCTGTGACTGTTGATATATCCACCTTGCACTTAAATTACAATCCAGCAATCTTGTAGTCAGCACAGGTTGTTTGTTGCCAAAAATACCATGTATCGTACGAAAACATCACAGTTACGTGTTTTTTGACTTTTGCGCACCCAGCACTGTTCATTGACGCAAACATCTAAGTAAAAACTTAAAACAGCAATTCTATATTCACCACAGGTGAATTGAAAGGTGCAAAAAATACCGTTTATTATATCAAAACATAACAGTTACGTGTTTTTTGACTTTTGCACACCCAGCACTGTTCATTGACGCAGCATCTACGTAAATCTTAAAACAGCAATTCTATATTCACCACAGGTGAATTGAAAGGTGCAAAAAAATACCGTTTATTATATCAAAACATAACAGTTACGTGTTTTTTGACTTTTGCGCACCCAGCACTGTTCATTGACGCAGCATCTACGTAAATCTTAAAACAGCAATTCTATATTCACCACAGGTGAATTGAAAGGTGCAAAAAATACCGTTTATTATATCAAAACATAACAGTTACGTGTTTTTTTTACTTTTGCGCACCCAGCACTGTTCATTGACGCAGCATCTACGTAAATCTTAAAACAGCAATTCTATATTCACCACAGGTGAATTGAAAGGTGCAAAAAAATACCGTTTATTATATCAAAACATAACAGTTACGTGTTTTTTACTTTTGCGCACCCAGCACTGTTCATTGACGCAGCATCTACGTAAATCTTAAAACAGCAATTCTATATTCACCACAGGTGAATTGAAAGGTGCAAAAAATACCGTTTATTATATCAAAACATAACAGTTACGTGTTTTTTGGACTTTTGCGCACCCAGCACTGTTCATTGACGCAGCATCTACGTAAATCTTAAAACAGCAATTCTATATTCACCACAGGTGAATTGAAAGGTTCTGTGACTTTTGTAACCTAAGTGTGTTGCCTAAGATGTAGCACGTATCCATTTGACTGTTGTGGATGTTAATTTCAGCTTCTCCAGCCTTGTTTGGGTGTAATAATGAAGGTGTTGTTGTTCTCCCATAGACTTTAATGGTCATCGCGCATAATCGATGCTCACTATCGAAAAACCTTATCGATAGCGGCCGACTATCGACTATCGATCGATCTCGATAGCCAATGCAATCGCTCAACACTAGTGTTGACTAAAAGAAACCGTCTTTTTCACCACCAAAAAATACATTTTTCCTGTAGCCTAATTCACAAGCGAAGGTTAATTACAATTGTTTCTCTTGTTGTGTAGCGTAAAAAACACGCCATTGTAACACGCTACCAAGATGGTAGTTTGTGGTTGCTCAATTGTTTGGCGTAATTTACATCCAGGGGTTAATTAAGCGTTGTTTTTCTTCTGTGGTGACTAAAATAAACCGTCTTTCAGCGCCAAAAAATACATTTTTTTTCCGTAGCCCCAATTCACAAGCGAAGGTTTAAATTTCAAATTTTTTTCTCCCTTTTTGTGGGAAACTAAAAAACACGCCATTGAAAAAACCTACAAAAGCTCGTAGTTTTTTGGTTTGCTTTAATTGTTTGGCGCAATTTACATTCAGGGGGGGAATTTAAGCGTTGTTTTTCTGCTGTGGTTTACTAAAAAAAACCCTCTTTTCACCGCCAAAAAAAAAACATTTTTCCTGTAGCCTAATTTTACAAGCGGGGAAATTAAATTTCAATTTTTTTTCTTTTTGTTAAAAACCGTAAAAAAAAATTTTTTTCCCAAAAAATTTAATTCACGCTTTTCAAAAAAAAGAAAAAAGAGGAATTAAAGGAAGGAAAATTTTTTTTTAATTTTTAGGGAAAAAAACTTGTTTTGGGTTGCTTTAATTGTTTTTCCGCAATTTTTTCATCCAGGGGTTAATTAAGCATTGTTTTTCTGCTGTGGGTGACCCAAAATTTAAAATCTTTTTCCCCCGCCAAAAAATCATTTTTTCCTGAGCCAAATTTACAAAAACGAAAATAATTAAAATTTTTTCTCTTGGGTTTTGTAGCGTAAAAAACCACGCCATTGTAACCAAGCCCACAAAAACTGAATTTTTGGTTGGCCCCAATTGTTTGGGGGCCTTTTTACACCCGGGTTAATTAAGGGGTTTTTTCGCAGTTGTAAATTTAAAAAAAAAAAAGTTTTTTTTCAAACCCCCACAGAAGAAATTCGTAGCATAATTCCTATCCGATTGGGGTTTAAATTAAAACCTGTTTGGGGCTTTTATATTTAGTAAAATAAAAACAGAGTTTTTAAACGGCACATAAAAAGTAAATTTTTCCCTGCCCTTTGTGGAGCGCAATTTATATCCAAGGGTTTCCCAAGCTTTTTAGTGGGTTCATTTGGAGTCAAATACAGGGTGTGTATTTATCATATACAGATATCTTCATCAAACAGTGTCTGTACATTTTAGAACAAACAGTATGTTAGACAGAGAGGTGGCAGGCTCTTCACCTGCGAGTGGCAGAGGCACAAACATTCCGGGCCCAGGTCGTAGCATAGCAAAGCGACGTCGCAGCAGGGGTCACTCGGTGAGGCCACAACTACCGCTGTAATCTAGCGGCCGTGTGCTGACTAGCAACCCAAGGGTTCTTGATTGGTTGACTAGGTCATCCACTTACTCCCTGTTGACATCTGACAACCCCAGCCAAGAGTCGGTGGGAACGTCAGACACAACCCTTAGTTGGCATGGCCCGGGAGCGGGTCAGCGGTCCTTACCCGTCCTCAACCCGCCTCTGTCCCATCCGGTTCCCTCAGCCAGAGATCCACTATGTGGTCTGGGCTCAGCGCCACTATATAGCGAGGATGAACAATTTGAGGAGGGCAGTCAGCAGCTACTGGGCAGTGAAGAAATGGGGCCAATATCCCATGCTTCTTGCAGTAGGCGGCAAAGTATAGATGTTAAGAGTGGCATGGGAGGTCATGTTGTGAGAGGTCAGCCTCTGCATAACTTGACCGGTGATGAGGACAGCAGTGACGATGAAACACAAATAGCGAGGCAGCGGCGGTAGTAGTCACTCAGTGCGGAGCGTTGGCGGTAAAATCCGATACTCGGCGGTGTGGCAGTTCTTTGCTAAGACACCGGAGGAGCTGAATATGGGTATATGTAGAATCTGTGGGCAGAAAGTGAAGCGTGGCCAGGGAGCTAACATTGGCACCATGGCCCTGCGTCAACACATGCAGCCTCACCATCCGGTGGCCTGGGAGAAACGTGGCTCAGATGTGGTGGTCCATCCCGCCGCTGCAGTAACAGCAGCAGCAGCGCCCAGTGGCACGCATGCCATTGCAGCCAGTCAAGGCTCCACCACCTCTGCAGAAGGGAGCTGTTTCTCTTTGACATCATCTCCCGTCCAGATGCTCCTGCTCTTCGCTACTCATGGGGCCAGCAGACGTTCAGCGAGGCGATTGCAAAGAGACAACAGTATGGCGTCCAACCATCCTAAGGGCAGCAGCTGACCGTGCTCCAGTCCAAGTTGTTGGTACTCCGTAGCAGTCCCGTCCCTTATCCAAATGCTGGACTCTGCAACCGTTCAGAGAACTTATGCTTGTGCCGAGCCCGAGATGGAGAGTTTCCAAGCCGTAATTTCTTTTCCCAAAAAGGCAGTACCAAGAGCACTTCATAAATATGTAGAAATCAGAAGGTGGGCCAGTCCTTGACTTATTCGTGTTGTTCCAAGGTGCGACGGCAGGCAGACGTCTGGAGCTGTAACTAAACTACGGTCAGAGGGCCAGGACATGTCCTTTACGGCCCACCTGGGTGAATGTGCTTCCTGCCCCAGGCACACCAACAACTTGGACAGGAGATGCGCTTTTCTCCTCCACATTGTCAAACTGTGGCTCCTGCGCCAATAGTCCGCCGTCCTCCTCCTCCTTCCCACCACCACCACATACAGCCTCCACAAGTACTGCTCTCGCTCCCATCATACACATGTGGTAGGGCACAGCGTGTCACGCAGTTCTACACCTGCATAGCCTCGGCGATCGAAGTCACACAGAGAGGAACTGCTTCCCGCGACATGATGCAGAAAGAAATCGATGTGTGGCTTCTCCGCGCAAACTGCAAATCGGAACCATGGTGACGGACAATGGGGTAACAAGGTGTCACCGCGGCACCTGAGGAGGGATGGTCCATGCCGCCCTGCATGGCGCATGTGTTTCAATTCTGTTGTGAAAAGGTTCCCTGAAGGTCTCCACCGATCTTCAGAAATTCTGAAAATGGCCAGGAAACTATGCATGCACTTCATCCATTCCTACAAAGCCAGGAACACCCGCCTCGAGTTGGCAGCCAGCAGAACGGGTCCTCCCCCAACACACGTTGATCATGCGATGTTTCCCACCCTTGGAATCCACAGCCTGCACATGTTGGAACCGACTGTATGAACAGAGATAAGCCATTAACGATTTTTTTATTGATGATCCAGGTCAGACAGGAGTACTCCCTGTGTAACTTTGATGTCAGCCAGTGGCAGCTCATGCGTGACACCTGCCCGTTTGTTGAGGCCATCAGGAGGCACTTATTTGTCAGTCCCCAAGGACTACGGGATGGAATAAACGTCATTCCACTGCTTTATGTCCTGGAACAGATGCTGAAAAATCAGTCCCCTGGGCAGGAGACAGGAAGACGTGGCGACTACCATCTTGTGGCCACAATGATCTGGGGGACTGAAATGGAGGAGGAGGAGGAAATTGGAGAAAGAGCATTGTATGGTAAATGAGTGGATTTCTACCCAGGTTGACAAGAGAGGAGGAGCAGGAGCAGCTGGAGGAGGTATGCAGAAGAGGAAGAACGATGCAGGTGACCCGCAAGCACCGGGGACAGTAATACAGTGGAAATGGAGGCAGGGAGCCCCTCGGAGTCTCTTGTGCAGATGGCCTGCAGCATGCTGATTTGCCTGGCTAGTGACAGCTGAATAGTCAGCATCCGGCAGAGGGATGACTTCTGGCTCTCCACCCTATTGGACACTCGCTACCGGTCCAAAATGGGATCCTTTTTCCCAGCTATTGAGAGGGAGGAAAAACTCAAATACAATAGGGAAATCCTCCGTAGTCAGTTGGCCGCTGCCTATGTGCGGCATCGTCCCTCCTCTGACAGGTCTGACCGGGGGGTTCTTCAGCGCTCACGTAATACTGCCGCGGCTGCTGGGGGAAGGGGGGGGGGTAGGAGCAGTACCAGCACCAACCTAAGTCTGGAGTCACTGATGAGCAGCTTCCTTCACCCGCCTAGTGAGGAGGGCAGTCGCCAGCAGCAGCAGCAGCAGGACCTGGAGCAGACCCTGAACCAACAGGTGGTGGCCTACCTGGACTGCACTCTGCCACCCCAGTTAGAAGATCCGCTGGACTGCTGGGCAGCCAAACTGGATGTGGTGTCGCAACTTGCCGAGTTTGCAGTGGAGAAGCTGTCCTGCCCGGCCAGTAGTATGGCATCAGAGCGGGTGTTCAGTGCGGCGGGGGCCATCGTTACCCCAAGGAGAACCCGCTTGTCCAGGGGAAATGTGGAACGACTGACCTTTGTCAAGATGAATCAGGCGTGGATCGGCCAGGATTTCCACACACCAATGCCTTAGGCGGTCAGACTACATCAGCCATGACGCCTCACCCAAACTGTGAGAAATGAGTCGGGTTCAAACTACTGCCTCAGCCACGATTCTGAAAGCCGCCACCTGCCTAATGCCACACATCTGCTGCCAGTTTTTTCATCTGCCACCCAAACCCTCTTTACCAGGGACTGGTATTGCCCCCACCTCCACACTCTGTCATTGTGCTACGGTCTGACCTCATTCTGCTGCTGTGGCTGCTGCCGTGACCTCACACTGTGTCATTGTGCCATCTCTGACCTCATGCTGTTTTCTCCTGCCGCCGTCACCCTCCACTCTCTGTCTTTGTGCCACTCTGTGGCCTACTCCAGTTTTTGCCACCTCCAGAATGTCATTGTGCCACTGACTGACCTCATAAGCTGCTGCCCCATATCACATCCACCTCTGTCATTGTGCCACTCTGTGGCCTACTCCAGTTTTTGCCACCTCCAGAATTGTCATTGTGCCACTGTCTTGACCTCATGCTGCTGCCGCCGTCACCTCCACTCTCTGTCATTGTGCCACTCTGTGGCCCACTCCTGTTTTGCCACTCCAGAATGTGATTGTGCCACTGTCTGACCTCATGCTGCTGCTGTGTCTTTCTGCCGTGACCTAGACACTGTGTCATTGTGCCACTCTGTGGCCTATTCCTGTTTTTTTCCATCTCCAGAATGTCATTGTGCCACTGTCTGACCCCATGCTGCTGCCGCGTTACCTCCGTCTTGTCATTGTGCCAGTTTTGTGGCCTACTCCTGTTTTTGCCACCTTCAGAAAGTCATTGTGCCATGGTCTGACCTCATGCTGCTGCTGCTGTTGATGCCGTCAAAAATCCACACTGTGTCATTGTGCCACTCTGTTGGCCTATTCCTGTTTTTGCCACCTCCAGAATGTCCTTGTGCCACTGTCTGACCTCATGCTGCTGTGGCTGCCGCCGTCACCTCCACACTCTGTCACTAATGTTGCCACCTGAGCTTCAGTTGTTTTTTTTACAGCTTTTGCTGGCATGACTTTATCAGGCAACATTCCGTTCTGTTTTTTGGTCCCGTTTTGCCTCTTAAGTCCAGGGATTTTAGAGTGAAGCGATTCTAAAAGCGGGGCATTCATGTGGTGTCATACTAAAACTCAACATTGTATGAAGACCAAACCAAGCTCCCTCTGCATATTTAAGCATGGCACAACATGCTACAGCACCCTGCAGGCTCTGTGCAGCCTGGAAATAGCTGTTTTTTTAACGTGATTCGTCCCGAAGTAATTCGGAACGAAGTTATTTTTTGTCGGGAAACTTGGCGAAGTGAGCGAACCGAATTTTGAGAAATTCGCCCATCTCTAATTGTGGGCTGTGAACTAGACCAGTGAATAAGAAGATCCATGTGTTACAAACCAGCACTGAAGATATACACCCACATATAGGGTATTGCTGAAATTGGAAGAAATTCTCTAAAACAATTTTGGGGTGCTATTTTTCCAGGACTCCTTGTAAAAATTAAACATTTTCAGCTAAAATTGCTGATTGTTGGAAAAAAATATTTTTTTTTATTTTCACAGCCTAATGCTAAAAAATTGTGAAACACCTGTACTTCACAGCTCTGTTCCTAGCGCAGCCTCTGCAAGTGCCGGGGAGTGGAGCAAACCTTCGCTCCCTGGCGCTTGACCCTTTGTTTGCCGCAGTTAGCATAATCAAAGGGCTTTCCCCTACTCTGTCGGGTGATCGGGACTCCCGTTGACCCGACAGACACCGGGGAATGTCTCCACAGTCAGCCCTGGGGACCTAGAGTAGTCACAGGGTTGTCTGCGTAACAAGCCTGCGATCAGGGCACACTTATGCGGTCCTGATCGTTGCCTGTGTCAAACTGACACAGATTATAATTTATTTGCATATATGAATATGATAATACATTACTAAGTGTTTACAATTTGTAAACCAGTTATTCCTTCATTGGATTTAAAAAAAAAATAAAAAACATAAAAAAGTGTAGAAAAAATAATTACATTATACACACAAAAAACCTACACATATTAGGTATCCACACGACTGTAATAACCTGTAGAATTAATCTATCAAGTTATTAAGTGTGAAATGTGAATGGTGTAAAAAAAAAATAAAAAAAATAAAAAAAATTCTGCAATAATTTATATATGAACTTAAACTATTCCGCCAAAAAGTACAACTTGTACTGAATAAAACGAGACATTGTACAACTGCGTCACTGAAAAAGTAAAAAAGTTATGACTGTTGAAACGCATAAAGGCAAAAAATGTTATGGTCATTAAGTACTTTTCAGGCATTCAGCTTAAAAGGTTAAGGGGTGTAGTTTCCAATATGTGGTCTATTTAGGGGTGTTTATTAGGGTGCCCACAAACCTGGTATGGTGCCTACAGAAAATCATATTGAAAATGAGACCGCAAAGTCCGGTATGTGCTCCTCCTACACTGAGGCTTGTGGTTGAGCCAAATAGTGCACTAGTGCCACATATGGGATATCGCTAAAAACAGCAGAATTGGGAGAATCTATGTTGAGTTGCATTTCCCTTGTCACATTAACCATGCTTCAGAGAATTATGGATAAAAATTGGAAATCTGCAAAAAAGTGACATTTTAAAATTTCATCTCCACTTTGCTTTAATTTCTGTGAAATACCTAACTTCCTAAACACTGTTTTTAAATACTTTAAGGGGTGTAGTTTCTTAGATGAAGTCATTTATGGGGGTACCTAAAATACAGACCCCTCAAAACCAGGTCAAAACTGGACTAGTCCCTAAAATAATCTATGTTGCAAATTTTCTTGAGAATGTGAAAAATCACTACTAAATCTCTAATCCCCCTAATGTCGTAAAGAAAGACATTTAAAAAATGATGCCAACATACAGTAGACATATGGTAGAAGCTACTTATAAAGTTTGAAATGGCAAAACTTTTCAATTTTATTTTTCAAGGATTGTATGCACCAAAATTTCTTACTATCTTAAAGCACAATGTGTTACAAGAAAACAGTCTCTGAATAACATGGATAGGTAAAAGTATCAAAAAGTTATTCTCTCATAAAGTGTCACATGTCAGATATAAAAAATGGGGCTCTGTCAGGGAGGTCAAAACTGGCTGCGGTGGTAATGGGTTAATATGTGAACTAACAGTCTGTAATGATTAATTTACAGCACTTGCAGTTCACTCTCCGGGAAAATTATATTGCACTTTTTCTTTTATTACAGTTTTATGTTGTTATTTTAGTAGTGTTTCTTTGCAGTAATTAAATTACATTTTCTCAACTGATATTGTTATGCCTTGAGGCTTAAAACCATTAAGTATATTGAATAATTAATATATAAAGAAGTACAGTAACTGGAGACACTAGGTTGTCTCCATAGCTTATATTATATTATATTTAACACTGAAAACTTTAACTAGATGGGACAACCTACACTACTTTAAAATAAGACAACTAGGGAGAATTGGTCACTTAGAAGATTGGTACAAAACAGATAACACATTATGGAAAAGCCAACAAGCCAGAATCACAGTTTGGAATCACTAGTTAAATATTTTTGAATAGTGAAGGCTTTATGTATTCATTTTCATAGACAGGAGGTGTTATAAATCTGGATGTGTCCTCTTCTAGCGTATTTTATTTTTATGATTCTAATAGATATTAATCTAGTTGTAGGGGATCTGAACTGTTGTCCTATTTCATTTTAAATCATAGGCTGCAGCAACATAATAAAACAAACAAATGTATACTTGCCTTTGCATTGATGTCTGCTCCAATGCTGAAGCTGCCATCAGTGACCCAAGGGCTCGGTTTACACGTTCTTTGATTGACGCATGACCACTGCAACCAACCAGTGGCTTCACAGGTCACGTGTCATGCCCTTGATTTCACGGCTCAGGAAGTGGGCAGCACACATGACCATGATGGAAGCCATTAATTAGCTGCAGTGGTAATACACTGATAGTAGATTAAGGAGTGATAGGAGGACACCACCAGCAGTTTTAGTGTTGCCGGGAGTGCAAAGGTAAGTATATATAGTATCTCACAAAAGTGAGTACACCACACATTTTTGTAAATACTGTATTATATCTGTTCTTGGGACAACACTGAAGATCAGACACTTTGATACAATGTAAAGTAGTCAGTGTACAGCTTGTATAACAGTGTAAATTTGATGTGCTCTAAAAATAACTCATCACACAGCCATCAATGTCTAAACCACTGGCAACAAAAAGTGAGTACACTCCTAAGTGAAATTCACAAATTGTGCCCAATTTTCCATTTTCCCTCCACAGTGTCATGTGACTTGTTGGTGTTATAAGGTCTCATGTGTGAATGGGGATCAGGTGTGTTAAGTTTGGTGTTATCGCTCTTACACTATCTCATACTGGTCACTGGAAGTTCAACATGGCACCTCATGGTAAACAAATCTCTGGGGACCTAAAAAAAAGAATTGTTACTCTACTAGCCCAGGCTATAAGAAGATTGCCAGCACTCTGAAACTGAGCTGCAGCACGGGGGCCAAGACCATACAATGGTTCAACAAGACAGTTTCCACTCAGAACAGGCCTCGCAATGGTTGACCAAAGAGATTGTCTTTCCAAAATAGATGTATGAGTTAGATACGTCCCATTTTAAGCCGTGTGAACATAGCCAAAGGGTTAATATGCTGTGAAAGCCAGAAGCAGAGTGGTGGTTACCTATGCAACTAGGGTGTGACCAGAGGCTATAAATAAAGGTACCCAGGTGGGGTGAGTTCAGTTAGGAAGTTAGTGAGTTAGTTGTTGGTGGTTGTTAGGGTGCTTTCACACAGTGCATTTTTGGTGCGTTTTTGATGCGTTTTTTTTTTTTTTTGCAGGAAGCACAAAATAAATGCGTACATTGCAAAAAATACCCGCAAATCGGGTAAAATTGCAATTTTTACCGCGATTTTTGCTGGGTTTTTTTGTGCAGCAATGTACAGCATTAATTGTTGTGCCTTCCTGCAAAAAAAACGCATCAAAAACGCACCAAAAGTGCACCATGTGAAAGCACCCTTCGTGAGGGTGGAGTGACTCTGGAGCCAGTTGTTTAAGGAAATTGCTCAACCAAGTAGTTGTAACCCTGGACTTAGTTTCGAATCAAAGACAACTTCTAATTCTCTGAGCCCCAATTTTAAAGGGGTTGTCTCACTACAAAGATCAAGATCATAGTTTAAAATGAGGGGACCAAAAATGTAAGCATGTGCGTCCTTGGTTACCATTAGCAAAGTACTATGGTTTATGAGAACGGGCTGCTTTATGTGTGCTTAACATCCGTGTTTGAGCCCAGTTCTGATTATGCCCAACTTATGTATTAGTGGCTGTCAGCTGAGGATGGGAATGCGCAGAGTATATCGATGTAGTGAAGAGGTCGGAGACGGGAGCACGAATAGCATGTAGAAGCAGCAGCATGCACGGATGAGAGAGAGAGATGCAATCCCACGCAAATCACTTTTGTGCCTCATGTTCAGAAACAGAGAGAATACAGCTGTACACAGCAGTCTCATGTAATATGTGCAGTCCCACGCAAATTACATAGATAGAGAACACAGCTGTACACAGCAGTCCCATGTAAAACACTTTTGCGACACAGATTTGCTGTCCAACGTTAAACACTTTGGTTACTCAAGCGCAGTCCACATAAATCAAAAACAGAAAGAACACAGTGGTACACAGCAGTCACATGTTAGATGTGCAGTCCCATGCAAATTAAATACAGAGAGCACATAGCTGTACTGTTCAGTCCCATGTAAAACACTTGTGACACAGATGTGCAGTCCCACATAAATCACAGACAAAGAACACAACTGTACTGTGTAGTCCCACATAAATCACTTTTGTGACTCAGATGTGCAGTCCCACATAAATCACTTTTGTGCCTCATGTGCAGTCCCGCGTAAATCAGAAACAGAGAGAACACAGCTGTACACAGCAGTCCCATGTAAGATGTGCAGTCCCATGCAAATTACAGAGAGGACACAGCTGTACTGTGTAGTCCCACGTAAAAAACTTTTGTGAGACAGATGCGCAGTCCCACATAAACCACTTGTGAGACAGATGTGCAGTCCCATGTAAACACAAACAGTTAAAGTGTATAGTTTTGTTCTGCAGATCTGTAGCGGTCAGAGGTGTAATAATCTGCAGGATATATCACTCCGTGAGAGAGACGGAGAAAAAAAATCACCAATCTTTCGCCCATCAGAGTCCCGAATGTCAAATGCCCATTCTAGTTACAATGTATGTAGAGTGAGCGAGAAATTTAGATATACACTATCAAGTTAAATTTAACTTTTCACTTCTAATGATTCCAATGACAGCTGAGAACCTCTCCCTTCCCCCAGTTCACACATAATGAATCATCAGGTGCACACAGTGTGGGGCATGTCTGCAGAGAAAGAAGATACGCCCTACTGGGAGGAGAAACACGCCTCTCCATTTTATAAGCTCTGCTTGGCAAACAGCCGAAAACATTGCCAAATGCTGAAAAGAGACAACCCATTTAAGGAAGGACAAACCTAGAAAGTTAGAAGACCTGCCACCTCTGCTACAGGCTTTACAGAGGGACTATAAAGCTTTTTCTGGAAGACATGTCTTTGGATGTAAAATCTAGCCTGGAGTAAAGAATTGTTTGCATTACATCACCTTACCTCCTGCCTGTTATTCTGCTGACAACATCAAGGACACCTCAACCATCATCTGGACAGGTAGGAGTATTTACAGAGTGTGTCCTGGGGGAGCACTGGAGGAACACCACCTACTCCTGAACAGGCAGACCCACTATTAACTGCAACTGTGTCAAGGAGAACAAGAGAGGATTGGGTGTCTAGCCACCGTGACATTAAACTACCACTTCCCATCCTCTCCTCTGTGACCCTGGCACGTTACACGTCATGTGGTTTGATGAGACCAAGATAAACTTATTTGGTTGGTGTCAAGCGTTTGTGGTGAAAACTAGGTGAGGAGTACAAAGACAAGTGTGTCTTGCCTACAGTCAAGCATGTTGGTGGGAGTATCATGGTTTGGGGCTGCATGAATGCTGCTAGCTATGAGGAGCTACAGTACATTGCGGGAACCATGAATGCCAACATGTACTGTGACATACTGAAGCAGAGCATGATCCCCACCCTTCGGAAACTGGGCCGCCGGGCAATATTTCAACATGATAATGACCCCAAATGCACCTCCAAGAGGACCACTGCCTTGCTAACAGAAATGAGGGTTAATGAGCTGGACTGGTCAAGCATGTCTCCAGACCTAAATCCTTTTGAACATCTATGGGACATCCTTAAATGGGAAGTGGAGGAGCACAACATCCACCAGCTCCATGATGTCGTCATGGAGGAGTCGAAGAGGATCTGTGGTGCTTTAGTGAACTCCTGCCTAAGAGAGTCAAGGCAGTGCTGGTACATAATGGTCGCCACACAAAATATTAACACTTTGGGCACAATTTGTCCATTTTCACTTAGGGGATGTACTCACTTTTGTTGCCAGCAGTTTACACATTGATGGCTATGTGTTGAGTTATGAGCTGTCCCATTAAGGGATGTAATACAATATTTACAAATATGTGAGGGGTATACTCACTTTTGTGAGATACTGTATATTTTTCTGTTTCATTATGCAGCTGTAGCTTGTTTTTATTTTTACATTTATATCAGCATTTATACTGTCATATGAGCACACTGTATATAGGCTCCACCATGGGTGTAGCCTTTAAATTTGTGTTCCCACTATGCACTTTGATGGCACATCGATAGAATATGCCATCAAAGTGTAATAGCTGTGTGTCCCACCTCTGATACCCACACACATCTTGTGAAAGGACCCCCAAATGAGGAGCTGGTTGTGCTTGCACACAGTTCTATTCTATTTGTGTTATGTGTTCATCAGGGACATAGCAATAGGAGTGCAGAGGTAATAGTCGCTACCGGGCCCTGCAGTCTGATGGGGCCCAAAAGCCCTTTTTCCACATAAGGAGATACCAGCATCGTAAGTGGCACATGGTAGCTGGGGGGAGGGGGGCATTTAACTTTTTGCATTAGGAAGCTTGCAAATTAAATAGCCGGTGCGCTTGCTAGCTTGTCATGAACACCAAAGACGTAACTTGAAGCTATGGGGATAGCTTCAAGTTGCGTCTCTATTGTTCATGACCAGCTAGCAAGCGCTACCGGCTATCCAATCAGAACAGAGACTTTCAGGGGCTTGTTCCCGAGATAGGTGGGACTCGGAGGTGGGATCTGCACCTATCACACTTTGATGGCCTATTCTATTGATATGCCATTAAGGTGCATGGTGGGAGCTCTCATTTACAACAAAGACACACTTTCTTGCCAAAGTTGCATTAAAAAATATAAGTCGGCCATATGTCTGCCCTTACCCCTATAGGTTTAGGGATTGTGTAACAATCTTCTAAGCACTGATTTGTTACACCAGACTATAACATTTATTCAGACTCCAAACCAAACCAGATCTGATATGTTTCATTTTAGAGGGAATAGGGAATTTTTAATGTTTTTACCTTTACCCATGCTATTTAGAAATTATTTTCTTGTGCCATATTGTGCTTTATGTTAGTAATAAATTTTGGTTCGATGTTTGCATTATAAGGAGGACTATTTAAATCCCAAATCAAATAGATCCTCTAAATGTATTGGTCGATTCAGGGATAAAACACATGTTGTAAATTTTGCCATTAAGCTTCTTGGGAGAGATGAGCAGGTTGTGCAAAAAGTACTAAAACATTGAACAGTTGGAAATGTGCATTTTAAAGTAAAGAGATTAAAGGGGATTTGCCACAAAATAATTTCAAACCTGCTTTATCCAGCTTCAGCTTTTAGTGTGCACAAAAAGTGCAAACTTTGTTTGAACTGCATATCATGTGACCCAGTAGGCTGACATCACCATGCCTTCCCTCACAGTGTGCTCACTCTAGTCAAACAAAGGTCTGTTTATGTAAAGAGCTGTGAGTAGTTACAAAGTAGCTGAGTGGTTACAGCTTCTGCCTTCCAACATTGGGGTCCTAGGTTCAAATCCCTGCAGTAGTCAAACATGTAGATTTTTTTTGTCTCAATGTACTTACCTGATTCACGTTTCTTTTTATTTATTTGCACTGTTTGACTAATTACTAAGGAGTACAGAGGACAGGAGCAGAATGACAGCATCTGGGGTTTAACAGTCGCTCAGCAGTGAGTTAGTGTCTGTGTTTACTAGACAGGGAATAGACTGAGAATAGCTGCCTGAGAGAAGAGGTGATGTCTGAGCATGTGCAACAAGACTGAGGCACTCTCATCACTGGTCGTATTCCCCGGAGATGAGCTGTGCACTATGGATCACTAAGGTAGCAGCTAAAACAAAAATGGTGCAGAGTTTTTAATTATGATGAATGGTGAAAATGTTTTTTTATTTAATTTGCAAGCTTCCCATGTCAATTTTACTTGGTGTCAAAACCCCTTTAAGTTCGTTTAAAGAAATGTTCAAGAAATTTTATGTTCATCCTGAAATTTCAACCAAAAGCCAAATACCCCTACCTTTAGTAGTGCATGTGTTTTTGGGAAGTAGGATTAATAAAATACAGCAATTCTGGTAATGTTTTTTTTTTACAGGCTGATCAAAAACTTTACATTGTTAAAAAATGTTCTTATTGTTATTTAAATTAAACCAGCAAATACCCACTACCTATTGCTTTTTTTTTGGAAGTAGGGATTTAAAAAAAATTGGTTTTTATTTCTACAGCCGACTGTTACTGTATAATTAAAGTTTAGATTTACCTGAGAGGAGTTAATTCACTACCCCGGTTTCAGCTTTACTTTATGTGTCAGGCAAGAAAAGGTTTTTGATTTAGGGGCTTCTTGTTTCCGCCATAGACTTATGTTTAACCCTTTTGCTCTTACATTATGTTTTTTACTTGTTTTTCATTTCATTCTTAATGAGCGGAGAACAGCCCTCCCCCCTCTCATTGAGAAGCACAGATTCCGTCCGAAAACCGGACGGAAGATGGTGCTTGCTCAATATTTTGCCGCCAGGCGGAAAACCCGTGCAGTGGGGACTGCTGCACGGGTTTTCCATAGAGCACAATTGTGCTCATTTTCAGCCAGGTTTTTCAGGCGGTCTGAAAAACCGCAAACCGGCTGAAAAAACGGCCGAAAACACTTGCCGTGGGGACATGCCCTAAAAGTCTAATTTTTTTAACCAGTTCCTGACCGGGTTATTTATCCCCCTTCCTTTAAACATGCTTTTATTGTGAGGAAAATAGAATCCACAGAGAATACAGAAACTGAAATATATCCAGTCAGTGTTTAAAAAAAAAAAATAACAAAATGAGCCATTGTGATACATGATGAAAATAGAAATCAGAGAAATACAGATCAACTGAAAAACACTGTGTTAAAAAAAAAAGCTAGAAAATCAACATAAATCTATGTCTCCTTAGATTGTTATACAAGAGAGCGCTAGCAGTTACCTAAAATACAAGGGGAAGCTTAAAAAAGCTGAGAGTTGTAATATTTCGAGTTAACCCATAGCTCCCAAAGTTTCCTTTTTTTTTGGCAGACTGATGGGGAGTCGATCAGCCTTATTTCACAGGAACAGTTAAAGTTTACTCGTCTAATCACTTCTGACAGGGAAGGTGGAAATGGATCTTTCCATCTATACGCTATCGCAGTTTTATCCTCCTTTCTAATCAGGCACATTTTCCTTTTCGTAATTACATACAAGTTTGAATGCTATAATGTTTACTTGCAATTGCCAATTTTTTTGCCTTTTTTCCTGTGATACTTTAGGCTTTATTTTTATGTTTTTTTCATTCAATTTTATTTTTAAATGAGTGAAAACAGTAAAAAAAAAGTCTGGGTTTTGTGTGTTTTTTTTTTTTTTTAAAAATTTTTTTATTTTACATTTTGTGTCCCTCCCGAAGGTTAGAAAATGGCCTCTAGGGGGCATTTCAAGTTTTTGTTTGTTCCTAATTTACCTGTAAGGGTTTTGTGATTATTTACCCTAGTTCAGTGAAAATACAGGGGAAAACAACCCCATGTACTTACTGCAGAGCTGTTGTGGCTCTGTTAAGTGAGCTCCAGCCGTGGGTGATTAACCCCTTAGCTCCGACGCTCTATTAAGAGCGCCGGAGCTAAGTGAGGCAGAAAAAGGGGCTTTTTGCTGTTTCAGACAGTGAAAGCACGTAGTGCCAGTGTGTCACTACCGGACAGCCGGGTGTAATAAACACCCCCGGGCGTCTGTGAAGTCACATCCCCTGGCAATGCTTTTGGGGGGCAGGTGATTGCAGTGCCATGGAGCCCGTACCCAGAAAAAAGCTCTGTCGGGAAAAGGACAAAAGGGTTTCCCGACGATAAGGGTATGTTCACATGGCATAATCTCAGCGAGCATTTCGCCTTCTAAGAGGAGAGTTGTGTTGCCCTGGATCAAAGGGTTTATAAAAAGGGTTTTAGCGAGTATTCTGAGGGGCAGTGTGTTGTTTTGTTTTAAGTGTCTTTTTGTTTAAGTGTGGGACTTATTTTTAGGGACTTTAGATTTGGGGTTTTTAGAAAGGGGCGTATTTACAGATTTTATATTTTTTCTGATTTATTTTTTTTTTTTTTTTTTTAACACCCCCAGGGTTTTCAGTTTACAAGGTCCAGTGCAAAATGTGCAATTTATGCCACCCTTTGAGCAAAATTTTCGGGGGGATATGCTTGCAAGATTGTGCACATGCTCATTTAGGAGCCCGTATCCTGACCTAAATGAGCAAGTGGAACACTGAGATCCCTTTGCCAACTTGGAAGCGAGTTTTATGCTCACTGAGCAATCACTCGCATGGTAGTTTGCTGAGGGGGTGGTAGCATGGAGGGCAGGAACATGAGGCAATAGTGGTAAAGTTGAAAGAAGGGTGAGGGAAGGTTTTCGAGAGGCTATCCGATCTGGTCACCCCAACAAATTTGCAAGATTTTGGGGGATGAGGGGGGGGTCAGCCAGAAAAAAGCATTTTCTGGGAAGGGCAATACCCCTGTCTGCTCCGTAAGATTGGGAATGGGAGTAACAGGGGGGGTAGACAGGTGCTAGTAGTTGGGGATCCTTATTAGGGGAACAGACAGGGCAACTGCCCCAAGACCGGGGTCGTCGCCGTATGTTGTTTCCTGGGGCCCGGGTTTGAATTCGCGGATTGGGTGACGATTGCTGGGTTTGGGGGTGGTGAGAACCCAGCTGTCAGGTCACTTGGCACCAATGGGAAAAGTTAGAGGTAGGGGAGTGTCCTTAAAAATATTTTCAGGGACTTAGGCAAAAAATCAAAGGCAAGACCTCAGGGAAAATTTTTTAGAAAAATTACCTTTTCCCGGGCCCCACCCGAAAGGCAGGGGAGATTTGGGTTAAATAGTGGCTAAAAAAAATTTGGTGTTTTTTTAAAAAGGGGTTTGGGTTTTTGGGAATGGGCTGATTCTGTCTTGGTACAGGCTCTATGCTTGGGTGGGCTGCACCTAAAAGGGGGGAGGTTTCAGCTGTATTGGGGACAAATGGGGTGGGGGGGAATATTTAAACAGGGGGGGGGGGGGGGGAAACTAACATAAAGCTGCAAGGGTAGTGAAGAAGAGCGGGAATTTGAATAAAAAGGGGGTGGAGTGGAGGGAAGGGGCAATGTTAAAAAAAATGGGGGGAAAGGAATTAAAAACTGGGAAAAAAACTTAATTGATGTGACCAATTTCCAGGAGTCTGACCAACAAAATAAATGAAAATAAAATATTAAAAGCGAAGAAAAAATATGCATAGTGGGATAATGGGGGGCTGGCTGGATGGAGAAACCCCGGGCGGTTAACTTGCAGGGTTACATCTTTTTAGAAGTGACCGTAAACACCGGAAGGGGGAAAAGGGGTTGTCTTATGTAAAACTTTTTAAGCCAAACTGCGGGAAGATAAATACAGGTTAAAAT
>JAODAL010039191.1:0-38274 GCA_025379985.1 Phyllomedusa bahiana
GTAAAAAAGTTTTAAAATTTTATATTCTTTTACAAGGGTAGTATTTTATAGTTTTTTTTTCTTGTACATAGGGAGCAGTATTATAGTAGTTATATTCTTGTACAAGGAGCATATTTAAATATTTAAAACTTGTACATAGGGGCAGTATTATAGTAGTTATATTTTTGTACATAGGGGCATATTATAGTAGTTATAATTCTTGTGCATAGGGGGCAGTATTATAGTAGTTTTTATTCTTGTACATAGGAGCATTAATTATAGTAGTTTTTTATATTCTTGTTTCAAGGGCGCAGTATTTTAGTAGTTATATTCTTGTACATAGGGAGCAGTATTATAGTAGTTATATTCTTATACCTAGCAGAGGTGCAGTGACATCCGTCTACTCTGGGGCCCCACACACGCCATCAATGGGGGATATCTACTGTATGGAGACAGCCTTATGTACCCACCAAGCCAGCAACAAGGGATGGGTGTACAGACAGCCTATCACATCTTCTATACCCACCAAACCAGCGCACCACACAGGAATTCCTTCATGAGCCTCGCCAAAGTATGAAGTAGTCGTAATATTGTGACTGGACTGTGTATATAAATCTGTGGGGGGCCGTTACTGGTAAATGGGAGAATAGCAGCTATGGAACCGGGGGTCACTTACTTCTTCCACGAAAGGAAATGGCGGATGCTGTGCTCCAGTCTCTGCATTGTGCTGGTTTGTCTTTCATTCCATCAGGACGAAACCGGAGAAATCAGCGACAAGATGACAAATGTATTGATAGGAATATTCCTTGTATCTTCCAGAGACCTCCTGCCCCTGAATTTTACAGCCTCTCATTACCAGCAGGACGGGCGGCGGGTCACTGAGTCCCCGGGACACATGGTGGGTATCAATCATAGCACTGATCATCAGGAGCATAGGGGCGGTATTATAGTATTCTCTCCTGCTGTCTCTCCTCTCCCTCCTGCTGTCTCTCCTCTCTCTCCTGCTGTCTCTCCTCTCCCTCCTGCTGTCTCTCCTCTCCCTCTTGCTGTCTCTCCTCTCCCTCTTGCTGTCTCTCCTCTCCCTCCTGCTGCCTCTCCTCTCCCTCTTGCTGTCTCTCCCCTTCTTCGTGCTGCCTCTCCTCTCCCTCCTGCTGTCTCTCCTCTCTCTCCTGCTGTCTCTCCTCTCCCCTCGTGCTGTCTCTCCTCTCACTCCTGCTGTCTCTCCTCTCCCTCCTGCTGTCTCTCCTCTCCCTCCTGCTGTCTCTCCTCTCCCTCCTGCTGCCTCTCCTCTCACTCCTGCTGTCTCTCCTCTCCCTCCTGCTGCCTCTCCTCTCACTCCTGCTGTCTCTCCTCTCCCTCCTGCTGTCTCTCCTCTCCCTCCTGCTGCCTCTCCTCTCTCTCCTGCTGTCTCTCCTCTCCCTCCTGCTGTCTCTCCTCTCCCTCCTGCTGCCACTCCTCTCCTTCTTCCTGCTGTCTCTCCCCTCCCTCCTCCTGTCTCTCTCCCCTCCCTCCTGCTGTCTCTCCTCTCCCTCCTGCTGTCTCTCCCCTTCATCCTGCTGTCTCCCCCCTCCCCCTCCTGCCTCCTCTCCTCTCCCCCCCCTGCTTTTCCTCCTCTCCCTCCTGCTGTCTCTCCTCTCCCTCCTGCTGTCTCTCCTCTCCCTCCTGCTGTCTCTCCTCTCCCTCCTGCTGTCTCTCCCCTTCTTCGTGCTGTCTCTCCCCTCCCTTCTGCTGTCTCTCCTCTCTCTCCTGCTGTCTCTCCCCTTCTTCGTGCTGTCTCTCCTCTCCCTCCTGCTGTCTCTCCTCTCCCTCCTGCTGTCTCTCCTCTCCCTCCTGCTGTCTCTCCCCTCCCTTCTGCTGTCTCTCCTCTCCCTCCTGCTGTCTCTCCCCTTCTTCGTGCTGTCTCTCCTCTCCCTCTTGCTGTCTCTCCTCTCTCTCCTGCTGTCTCTCCTCTCCCTCCTGCTGTCTCTCCTCTCCCTCCTGCTGTCTCTCCTCTCCCTCCTGCTGTCTCTCCTCTCCCTCCTGCTGTCTCTCCTCTCCCTCCTGCTGTCTCTCCTCTCCCTCCTGCTGTCACTCCTCTCCCTCCTGCTGTCTCTCCTCTCCCTCCTGCTGTCTCTCCTCTCCCTCCTGCTGTCTCTCCTCTCCCTCCTGCCCTTTCCACTCCTCTCCTTCCGGCTGTCTCTCCCTCTCTCTCCTGCTTTTCCTCTCCCTCTCCCTCCTGCTGCCTTTTCCTCTCCCTCCTGCTGCCTTCTCCTCTCACTCCTCTGTCTCTCCTCTCCCCCTGCTGTCTCTCCCCTTCTTCGTGCTGTCTCTCCTCTCCCTCCAGCTGTCTCTCCTTTCCCTCCTGCTGTCTCTCCTCTCCCTCCTGCTGTCTCTCCTCTCCCTCCTGCTGTCTCTCCTCTCCCTCCTGCTGTCTCTCCTCTCCCTCCTGCTGTCTCTCCTCTCCCTCCTGCTGTCTCTCCCCTTCTTCGTGCTGTCTCTCCCTCCTCCTGTCTCTCCCCCTCCCTCCTGTCTCTCCCCCTCCCTCCTGCTGCCTCTCCTCTCTCTCCTGCTGTCTCTCCTCTCCCTCTTGCTGTCTCTCCTCTCGTGCTGTCTCTCCTCTCCCTCCTGCTGTCTCTCCCCTTCTTAATGCTGTCTCTCCTCTCCCTCCTGCTGTCTCTCCCCTTCTTCGTGCTGTCTCCTCCCCTCGTGCTGTCTCTCCTCTCACTCCTGCTGTCTCTCCTCTCCCTCCTGCTGTCTCTCCTCTCCCTCCTGCTGCCTCTCCTCTCACTCCTGCTGTCTCTCCTCTCCCTCCTGCTGCCTCTCCTCTCTCTCATGCTGTCTCTCCTCTCCCTCCTGCTGCCTCTCCTCTCTCTCCTGCTGTCTCTCCCCTTCTTCATGCTGTCTCTCCTCTCCCTCCTGCTGTCTCTCCCCTTCTTTGTGCTGTCTCTCCTCTCCCTCCTGCTGTCTCTCCTCTCCCTCCAGCTGTCTCTCCTTTCCCTCCAGCTGTCTCTCCTTTCCCTCCTGCTGTCTCTCCTTTCCCTCCTGCTGTCTCTCCTCTCACTCCTGCTGTCTCTCCTCTCCCTCCTGCTGCCTCTCCTCTCCCTCCTGCTGTCTCTCCTCTCCCTCCTGCTGTCTCTCCTCTCCCTCCAGCTGTCTCTCCTTTCCCTCCTGCTGTCTCTCCTTTCCCTCCTGCTGTCTCTCCTCTCTCTCCTGCTGTCTCTCCTCTCCCCTCGTGCTGTCTCTCCTCTCACTCCTGCTGTCTCTCCTCTCCCTCCTGCTGTCTCTCCTCTCCCTCCTGCTGTCTCTCCTCTCCCTCCTGCTGTCTCTCCCCTTCTTCGTGCTGTCTCTCCTCTCCCTCCTGCTGTCTCTCCCCTTCTTCGTGCTGTCTCTCCTCTCCCTCCTGCTGCCTCTCCTCTCTCTCCTGCTGCCTCTCCTCTCTCTCCTGCTGTCTCTCGTCTCACTCCTGCTGTCTCTCGTCTCCTTCGTGCTGTCTCTCCTCTCCCTCCTGCTGTCTCTCCTCTCCCTCCTGCTGCCTCTCCTCTCTCTCCTGCTGTCTCTCCTCTCCCTCCTGCTGTCTCTCCTCTCATGCAGTCTCTCCTCTCCCTCCTGCTGTCGCTCCTCTCCCTCCTGCTGTCGCTCCTCTCCCTCCTGCTGTCTCTCGTCTCACTCCTGCTGTCTCTCGTCTCCTTCGTGCTGTCTCTCCTCTCCCTCTTGCTGTCTCTTCTCTCCCTCCTGCTGTCTCTCCTCTCCCTTCTGCTGTCTCTCCTCTCCCTCTTGCTGTCTCTCCTCTCCCTTTTGCTGTCTCTCCTCTTCCTCCTGCTGTCTCTCCTCTCCCTCCTGCTGTCTCTCCTCTCCCTCCTGCTGTCTCTCCTCTCCCTCCTGCTGTCTCTCCTCTCCCTCCTGCTGTCTCTCCCCTCCCTCCTGCTGTCTCTCCTCTCCCTCCTGCTGTCTCTCCTCTCCCTCCTGCTGCCTCTCCTCTCCCTCCTGCTGTCTCTCCTCTCCCTCCTGCTGTCTCTCCTCTCATGCAGTCTCTCCTCTCCCTCCTGCTGTCGCTCCTCTCCCTCCTGCTGTCGCTCCTCTCCCTCCTGCTGTCTCTCGTCTCACTCCTGCTGTCTCTCGTCTCCTTCGTGCTGTCTCTCCTCTCCCTCTTGCTGTCTCTTCTCTCCCTCCTGCTGTCTCTCCTCTCCCTTCTGCTGTCTCTCCTCTCCCTCTTGCTGTCTCTCCTCTCCCTTTTGCTGTCTCTCCTCTTCCTCCTGCTGTCTCTCCTCTCCCTCCTGCTGTCTCTCCTCTCCCTCCTGCTGTCTCTCCTCTCCCTCCTGCTGTCTCTCCTCTCCCTCCTGCTGTCTCTCCTCTCCCTTCTGCTGTCTCTCCTCTCCCTTCTGCTGTCTCTCCTCTCCCTCCTGCTGTCTCTCCTCTCCCTCCTGCTGTCTCTCCTCTCAGTCCTGCAGTCTCTCCTCTCCCTCCTGCTGTCTCTCCTCTCAGTCCTGCTGTCTCTCCTCTCCCTCCTGCTGTCTCTCCTCTCACTCCTGCTGTCACTCCTCTCACTCCTGCTGTCTCTCCTCTCATTCCTGATGCCTCTCCTCTCCCTCCTGCTGTCTCTCCTCTCCCTCCTGCTGCCTCTCCCCTCCCTTCTGCTGTCTCTCCTCTCCCTCCTGCTGTCTCTCCTCTCCCTTCTGCTATCTCTACTCTCCCTTCTGCTGTCTCTCCTCTCCCTCCTGCTGTCTCTCCTCTCCCTCCTGCTGTCCCTCCTCTCACTCCTGCTGTCTCTCCTCTCATTCCTGCTGTCTCTCCTCTCCCTACTGCTGTCTCTCCTCTCACTCCTGCTGCCTCTCCTCTCCCTCCTGCTGTCTCTCCTCTCCCTCCTGCTGTCTCTCCTCTCGTGCTGTCTCTCCTCTCCCTCTTGCTGTCTCTCCTCTCCCTCCTGCTGTCTCTCCCCTTCTTCGTGCTGTCTCTCCTCTCCCTCCTGCTGTCTCTCCTCTCCCTCCTTCTGTCTCTCCCCTTCTTCGTGCTGTCTCTCCTCTCCCTCCTGCTGTCTCTCCCCTCCTTCATGCTGTCTCTCCTCTCCCTCCTGTTGTCTCTCCTCTCCCTCCTGCTGTCTCTCCTCTCCCTCCTGCTGTCTCTCCTCTCGTGCTGTCTCTCCTCTCCTGCTGTCTCTCCTCTCCTGCTGTCTCTCCTCTCCCTCTTGCTGTCTCTCCTCTCGTGCTGTCTCTCCTCTCCCTCTTGCTGTCTCTCACCTTCTTCGTGCTGTCTCTCCTCTCTCTCCTGCTGTCTCTCCTCTCCCTCCTGCTGTCTCTCCTCTCCCTCCTGCTGTCTCTCCTCTCCCTCCTGCTGTCTCTCCTCTCCCTCCTGCTGTCTCTCCTCTCCCTCCTGCTGTCTCTCTCCTTCTTCGTGCTGTCTCTCCTCTCCCTCTTGCTGTCTCTCCCCTTCTTCGTGCTGTCTCTCCTCTCCCTCCTGCTGTCTCTCCTCTCCCTCCTGCTGTCTCTCCTCTCCCACCTGCTGTCTCTCCCCTCCTTCATGCTTTCTCTCCTCTCCCTCCTGCTGTCTCTCCCCTCCTTCATGCTGTCTCTCCTCTCGTGCTGTCTCTCCTCTCCCTCTTGCTGCCTCTCCTCTCCCTCTTGCTGTCTCTCCTCTCCCTCCTGCTGTCTCTCCCCTTCTTCGTGCTGTCTCTCCTCTCCCTCCTGCTGTCTCTCCTCTCCCTCCTGCTGTCTCTCCTCTCCCTCCTGCTGTCTCTCCTCTCCCTCCTGCTGTCTCTCCTCTCCCTCCTGCTGCCTCTCCTCTCACTCCTGCTGTCTCTCCTCTCCCTCCTGCTGTCTCTCCTCTCCCTCTTGCTGTTTCTCCTCTCCCTCTTGCTGTCTCTCCTCTCCCTCTTGCTGTTTCTCCTCTCCCTCCTGCTGTCACTCCTCTCTCTCCTGCTGCCTCTCTTCTCCCTCTTGCTGTCTCTCCTCTCCCTCCTGCTGTCTCTCCCCTTCTTCGTGCTGTCTCTCCTCTCACTCCTGCTGTCTCTCCTCTCCCTCCTGCTGCCTCTCCTCTCACTCCTGCTGTCTCTCCTCTCCCTCCTGCTGCCTCTCCTCTCACTCTTGCTGTCTCTCCTCTCCCTCTTGCTGTTTCTCCTCTCCCTCTTGCTGTTTCTCCTCTCCCTCTTGCTGTCTCTCCTCTCCCTCTTGCTGTTTCTCCTCTCCCTCTTGCTGTCTCTCCTCTCCCTCCTGCTGTCTCTCCTCTCCCTCCTGCTGTCTCTCCTCTCCCTCCTGCTGTCTCTCCTCTCCCTCCTGCTGTCTCTCCTCTCCCTCCTGCTGTCTCTCCTCTCCCTCTTGCTGTCTCTCCTCTCCCTCCTGCTGTCTCTCCTCTCCCTCTTGCAATCTCTCCCCTTCTTTGTGCTGTCTCTCCTCTCCCTCCTGCTGTCTCTCCTCTCGTGCTGTCTCTCTCATATCCCCCTTCTTGTTGGGCTCTTTACCTGCTCTCTATACAATGACCTGACTAGCTGTACCTCATGTACGACCGCCTGAGCCTGCACTTGTGAGATGTGGTGCCACGTGGCGCTCTCTAACCCTCGGTGTCTCCCTGCAGGCGCACTGCTGTTACACCGGCTCCGTGGATGGGATCCCCGGATCTGTGGCCTCCGTCTGCACCTGTCATGGTCTAAGGTGACAACTTACACCCAGATGAGGGTGAGGGGTGCCCACAGGTCGTCAGTGAGTGAGGGGCGCTACACACTGCCATTTACAGGGGGGTCAGACCTGCACTGGTCTAGCCTCCGAGGCTGTGCCCCTGTGTATTACCCTTGAGAAAGTGCCGGTATACGGCAGGAAACGCGTTGGGTTTTAGCGTCCTCTGTTTTTAATAGTGTGAGGGTTATACACCCCTACATTTTTAAGAATAAAGACACTTTTTCAACTAAGCCATTACCACGGCTACAGTTATTTCACATTTTTACTTTTATATTAGTGGGCACAGGTACAGGCACCCCAGGATAGAATGCTAATTACCCGATATTATTATGTGGGTACTATATGGTGGTATTGTTTGGGAGCTATATGGTGGCATTATGTGGAAATTATATGGCAGTATTATCTTGGCAATATATAGTGGTCTTAGGTGGGAGTTATAGGGTGGTATTATTTGGGAACTATATTGCAGTATTATGTGGGAACTATATGGCAGAATTATGTTTAAACTATATAGCAGTATTACATGCTAACTACTCTCACCGGCCACTTTGTTAGGTAGACCATGCTAGTAACGGGTTGGACCCACTTTGCCTTCAGAACTGCCTCAATTCTTCGTGGCATAGATTCAACAAGGTCTGGGAAACATTCCTCAGAGATTTTGGTCCATATTGACATGATGGCATCACACAGATTGCCCGCAGATTTGTCGGCTGCACATCCCCTGATGCGAATCTCCCGTTCCAAACCACAATCCCAAAGATGCTCTATTGGATTGAGATCTGGTGACTGTGGAGGGCCCTTGAGTACATGAACTCATTTTCATTTCAAGAAACCCTTCTGAGATGATTCCAGCTTTATGACATGGCGCATTATCCTGCTGAAAGTAGCCATCAGATGTTGGGTACATTGTGGTCATAAAGGGATGGACATGGTCAGCAACAATACTCACGTAGGCTGTGGCGTTGCAACGATGCTCAATTGGTACCAAGGGGCCCAAAGAGTGCCAAGAAAATATTCCCCACACCATGACACCACCACCACCAGCCTGAACCGTTGATACAAGGCAGGATGGATCCATGCTTTCATGTTGTTGACGCCAAATTCTGACCCTACCATCCGAATTCCGCAGCAGAAATCGAGACTCATCAGACCAGGCAACGTTTTTCCAATCCTCTACTGTCCAATTTCGATGAGTTTGGGCAAATTGGAGCCTCAGTTTCCTGTTCTAGCTGAAAGGAGTGCACCCGTGTGGTCTTCTGCTGCTGTAGCCCATCTGCCTCAAAGTTCGCTGTACTGGTGCGTTCAGAGATGCTCTTCTGCCTACCTTGGTTGTAACGGGTGGCTATTTGAGTCACTGTTGCCTTTCTATCAGCTCGAACCAGTCTGCCCATTCTCCTTTGACCTCTGGCATCAACAAGGCATTTCCGCCCACAGGACTGCCGCTCACTGGATGTTTTTTCTTTTTCGGACCATTCTCTGTAAACCCTAGAGATGGTTGTGCGTGAAAATCCCGGGAGATCAGCAGTTTCTGAAATACTCAGACCAGCCCTTCTGGCACCAACAACCATGCCACGTTCAAAGGCACTCAAATCACCTTTCTTCCCCATACTGATGCTCGGTTTGAACTGCAGGAGATTGTCTTGACCATGTCTACATGCCTAAATGCACTGAGTTGCCGCCATGTGATTGGCTGATTAGAAATTAAGTGTTAACGAGCAGTTGGACAGGTGTACCTAATAAAGTGGCCGGTGAGTGTATATGGCAGTATTATGTGGAAACTATATTGCAGTATTGACTTGGCACTATATGGTCTTAGGTGGGAACTATAGGGCGGCATTATGTGGAAACTATATTGCAGTATTATGTGGGAACTTTATGGCCGTATTACATAGGAACTATATGGTGGTATTATGTGTGAACTATATGGCGATATTATGTGTGACCTGTATGGTGGTATTATGTGGAAACTATTTGGTAGTATGATTTTGGCACTATATAGTGGTCTTAGGTGGGAATTATAGGGCAGTATTATTTGGGAACTATATGGCAGTGTTATCTTGGCACTATATGGTCTTAGGTGGGAACTGTATTGCAGTGTTTTGTGGGAACTTTATGGCGGTATTATGTAGGAAAAACAGGGCAGTATTATCTTGGCACTACATGGCGGTATTTTATTGAAATTGTACTAGAAAAAAGGGGGAGGAAGAGGTCCTACTTTGCCATTTTTCTAAAACCAGCACTGACATTACATCTTGACCAACAAATTGTCTCCAGAACTCGGCGTCCTGTGAGGACACCAGAGGGTTTGTGCAATAAAAGCCATTCTGTAGGTAGAGATAATTGTGAGGACCATTTCTGGGGTTTCTTGGATCGTAACTGAGTCAAGCGCCATTGGCTGGAGTCCTCCTTTAAGTGCCCTTATGAGGCTTTTTAAGAGGGTTTTTTGTGACAAAAAATATCCCCAGTGTAAGTGAAGGAGGCAATGGTGGTGCTCCAGGGTGGGAAATGACTAATGCCCCCTAGAGGCCAGAGGTTGCAGAGATGGGGATTCATAGGTACTTCCCCCCTCCCCTCCCTAAATCTGCCGTTGCTGTGTGGAGTAACGTGATATATTTTTTGCAGCGGGTATATAACCATCGGGGATGAGACGTTCAGCATTGACCCCGGCTCATCAGACTCCTCGGACCACGTCATCACTGCCCTCGTGGCCAAATCCCACCAACGCCTGAAACGCTCCGCAGAGCCCCCCAGCAGAGAGGTGCGTGGGGTGCAGGGCCTCTGGGGTTATCTGCCTGGGCATTGGGAGCTCTGACCACCTTGTCCATGTCTTAGGGCCTGCAGACCTACAGCATCGAGCTGTTCCTGGTGGCTGATAACGAGGAGGTAGGTCCTCTCCACTGCTGGTCTCGGGTGCTTCATATGATGCGTGAGGACCTCATAGACGTCTCTGTTTTACAGTATCAGCGTCATGGGGCGGACCTGGAAAAGACCAGACACCATCTTATCTCGGTGGCGCATCATCTCAACCAGGTTCGGTCCTCCTGCACAGTGGACACTTTAGAGGAGTCCACCCCTGATCTCATGGTAGACGGCTTCAGAGAGTCCACCCCTGATCTCATAGTGGACGCTTCAGAGGAGTCCACCCCTGATCTCACAGTGGACGCTTTAGAGGAGTCCACCCCTGATCTCATGGTAGACGGCTTCGGAGAGTCCACCCCTGATCTCACAGTGGACACTTCAGAGGAGTCCACCCCTGATCTCACAGTGGACGCTTTAGAGGAGTCCACCCCTGATCTCACAGTGGACGCTTTAGAGGAGTCCACCCCTGATCTCATGGTAGACGGCTTCGGAGAGTCCACCCCTGATCTCACAGTGGATGCTTTAGAGGAGTCCACCCCTGATCTCACAGTGGACGCTTTAGAGGAGTCCACCCCTGATCTCACAGTGGACGCTTTAGAGGAGTCCACCCCTGATCTCACAGTGGACGCTTTAGAGGAGTCCACCCCTGATCTCACAGTGGACGCTTTAGAGGAGTCCACCCCTGACCTCACAGTGCACGTTTTAGAGGAGTCCACCCCTGATCTCACAGTGGACGCTTCGGAGAGTCCACCCCTAATCTCACAGTGGACGCTTTAGGAGAGTCCACCCCTGATCTCACAGTGGACGCTTTAGGAGAGTCCACCCCTGATCTCACAGTGGACGCTTTAGGAGAGTCCACCCCTGATCTCACAGTGGACGCTTTAGTGGAGTCCACCCCTGATCTCACAGTGGACGCTTTAGTGGAGTCCACCCCTGAACTCACAGTGGACGGTTTAGGGGAGTCCACCCCGGAACTCACAGTGGATGGCTGCGGAGAGTCCAGCCCTGATCTCACAGTGGACGGCTGCGGAGAGTCCACCCCTGATCTCACAGTGGACGGCTGCGGAGAGTCCAGCCCTGATCTCACAGTGGATGGCTGCGGAGAGTCCACCCCTGATCTGACAGAGCATTATTTCCTAGATATTGTCGAGGATCAGCTTCCAAGTCTTCCTTGTCGGGGTGGAGATCTGGACACAGGAGAACAAGGCGGTGGTGTCGGAGGCGGCATCCACCACCCTGCAGAGGTTCCTGCAGTGGAGGACCAAGGACCTGCTCCCTCGTAAACATCACGACAACGTCCAGCTGGTCAGGTGTGTATGGCATCTCCGTCTCCGCTGTCCTTCTTGGGTCACAAGTGCAGCCGCCCCTTCATCCCAGTCACGTCCATCGTGTAAGGATCGGGTGGTGACTCTGCCTCTTCTGGTCCTTGCAGCGGTGCCAACTTCAAGAACCATGCGCTGGGCGAGGCCTTTTTTTGGCCAAGATTTTCCAAGTCTCAGAGCGGGGGCATCATAAAGGTAATGAAGCCCCCTTCGGGCATCTTACCATTTGGGGAAAAGGGGGTTTAAAACCAGGGGCCCACCACCACGGGCCCCGGTGGTCCGCTTATTCCCAGTAAACCAGGGCACATGCTCTTGATCCCACCTGGCACTGCTTATTTAACTGTATGTTTTCAGGATGGGAAATCAGATAGAGAACCATGGAGGAACAGGTGGCCATAAGCTCCCACCCCCCACTTTTTAGGACACAGGGCCCCTTTTGGCCAAATTTGTGTTTTGACGACGGCCTCATCCAGGGGATCCTGAAACAGGGAGATGGTTTGAGGTGTGGCCTGATATGATGTAGTTTTTGGGACATGGTTAGAGGCATAAAAAGTCTTATGCTTGGATCTTATTTTCATAATCTGGTTGCCAAATAATGAACAATATAGCAACGATCAAGAATCCGTCAAAGGAAGGATTGTTACATGCTCAGTGGTAGTGTCTGGTGGTAGTGACTGGTGGTGGTGGTAGTACTTTCTGGGGAGTCCTGGTGGTTTACTTATGGTAGTGCCCGGGAGCACCTATCAAGTGCTCAGTGGTGCGCCTGTAGTGGGGGCTCATGGAAATACCTGGGGTGGTCTCGGGGGATACCCGTAGTGGTGCTCATGTCGTCCGGGAGGGGTGCTCAGTTGTATACCTGTGGGGGGTCAGTGTAGTGCCCCGGTGTGGTGCTCAGTGTCGTGCCTGGTAGTGGTGCCATGGAGCGCCTGGTTGGTTCCAGTGGTTGTCCGTTTTTCCATGTAGCGCCTGGGATGGTGCTCAGGGTTGTGCCCTGGGAGTGGGTGCCAGGGGCCCCTGGTGGGTTTCAAGGGGATTACCTGGTAGTGGTGCCATGTAGTCCTGGTAGTGGTGCACCATTCTCCTTGTGGTGCTCAGTGTATCCTGGGGAGTGTGCTCATGAGACCTGGGATTTTTTGCCATGGGTGCCTGGTATGGTGCTCAGGGATATGGTGTGGGGCTCAGGGTCGCCTGGTAGGGGGTGCCATTGTGTACCGGGAGGGTGCCATTAAAATACCGGAAAGGGCCCGTGGGAATCCGGTATTGTGCCCTTGGTAGTACCAGTATGGGCCGGGGTAGTGCCTTGGTTTTGGGGCCGTGGTATGCCTGGTATGGTGCTCAGTGGGAAAACCTGGAAATGGTGCTCATTTCGTTTCCTGGTATGGGGCTCATGGTATTTCCTGGTAGTGGGGGGCTCATGTGAAAACCTGTAGTGGTGCCAGTGGACGCCTGGGATGGTGCTCAGTGCGTACCTGGTAGTGGGGCTCAGTGTCGACCTGGTATGGGGCTCAGTGGAGTGCCTGGGAGTGGGGGCTCATGTCTACCTGGTAGTGGGCCAGTTTTTATACCGGTATGGGGCCATGGTAGTAACCCTTTTTTGGGGCTCAGTGTCGACCTGGGAGTGGTCCAGTGGTAGTGCCTGGGAGGGTGCCAGTGGTACGCCTGATGGTGCTCGTGGAAGTGCCCGGTATGGTCTCATGGTAGTGCCTGGGGTGGTGCTCATGGGGGAGCGCCTGGTAGTGTGCTCATGGTAGTGCCTGGTAGGGTGCCATGGGCGTACCTGGGGGGTGGTGCTCATTGGAGTACCTGGTATGGTCCATGTCGTACCTGGTATGGGCTCAGGGTAGTACCTGGGGTTTGGGGTCAGTGCGACCTGGGATGGTCTCATGGTATGCCTGTATGGTGTCAGTGGGATACCTGGAGTGGTGCCAGTGTCGTACCTGGTATGGCTCATGGTATGCCTGGGGGTGGTGGCCCGTGGGAGCGCCTGGGAGTGGTGCCAGTGGTAGCGCCGGTATTTTGCCAGTGGTAGACCTTGAGTGTGCCAGGGGACGCCTGGGAGTGGTGCTCATTGGGAGTACCGGTAGGGTGCTCAGTACGACCTGGGAGTGGGGCCAGTACGTACCTGGGAGGTTTCCAGTTGGGGAGCCCGGTAGTGGTGCTCAATTTTGACCGGTAGTGGGCTCAGTGGGAGTCCTGGTAGGGTTTCCAGTGGATACCTGGGATTGGTGCTCAGGGGGAGGCCTTTAGGGTGCCAGTGGTAGCGCCGGTAGTGGGCCAGGGTTTAGCGCCGGTATGGTGCTCATGGTATACCTGGAAGGTGCTCATGGTAGCGCCTGGGGATGGGGGCCATGGTATACCTTATTGGTGCCAGTGACACCTGGTATGGTGCTCATGTCGACCTGGAGTGGTCCCATGACGTACCTGTAGTGGGGCTCAGTGACGGGACCTGGAGTGTGCTCGTGAGTAAAGGGATGGTTTCCAGTGGTAGTTGCCTGGAGTGTGCTCAGTGTCGACCTGGTAGTGGGCCAGTGGTAGGCCTTAGTGGGCTCATGTTGAACTGGTTTTGGGGGCCAGGGTATACCGGTAGTGGTGCTCAGTACGACCGGAGTGGGCTCAGTGGTAGGCCTGGTAGTGGGCTCATGGTATCCTGGATGGGGCCAGTGGTAACCTTATGGGCCAGTGGTATGCCTGGGAGTGGCTAGTGACGTACCGGTAGGGGCTCAGTGGTAGTACCTGGATGGTGCTCATGGTAAACCTGGTATGGGCTCAGTGGGGAGTACCTGGTATGGTGCTCAGTGACGACTTGGTAGGGGCCAGGGTAAACCGGAAAGGGGGTCATTTGGTAGTACCTGGATGGGCTCAGTGGTAGTACCGGTATGGTGCTCAGTGCGTACCTTTAGGGTGCCAGTGATACCTGGGAGTTGGGGGCCAGGGTAGTACTGGTATTTTTGCCCATGACTACCTTAGTGGTGCCATACTACCTGGTAGTGGTTCTCAGGACGTAAATGGGAGTGGGGCTCAGGTCGTACCTGGAGGGTGCTCATTGGGAGTAACCGGTTTTGGGGGCCTGACACCGAAGTTTGGGGCTCAAAGGAGTCCTGGGTTTGGGGGGCCCTGGTAGTGCCTGGTATTGTGCCATGTCGGGCCCGATGGGGCCCGTTATTTTCCTGATGGGTCCAGTGGTTTGCCTGGTAGGGGGGGTCATTGGTAGCGCCTGGGGATGGTGCTCATGGGACGCCTGTATGGGGCCAAGGGGGTACCTAGGGGTGCCAGGGGGTATACCTGGTAGGGGCTCATGGTAGTACCTGGATGGTGCTCGTGGAAAATCCTGGTATGGTGCTCAAAGGGGACCCTGGGAGTGTGCTCAGTGACGAACCGGTAGTGGTGCTCAGTGTCTACCTGGTAGGGGGTGCTCATGTTGGCCCTTGGTTGTGCTCATTTTAGTACCGGAAGGGTGCTCAGTGGTAAAGGGGCCCGGTATTGGGGCCAGTGGTAGACCTGGTAGTGGTGCTCAGTGGTAGTGCCTGGTAGGTCTCAGTGGTGTTTTCCTCGTAGTGGTCTCAGTGGGAGTAACCCCTAGTTGGGTTTTCCAGTGCTACCCGGTAGTGGTTCCAAGGGGTGCCTGGGAGTGGGGCTCATGGGAGTACCTGTATGGGCCAGTGACGTTACCTGGTAGTGGTGCCATGTCTAAAACCCGAAATGGGCTCATGGGAGTACCTGGGAGTGGGGCTCAGTGGTTCCGGTGGGTCTCATGGGAGTACCTGGTTTGGTGCTAGGGTAGTACCGTAGTGGGGCCATGACTACCCGGTGGGGCTCAGTGCGTACCTGGTAGTTTGGGGCTCATGGAAGGGGCCTGGTGTGGTGCTCAGTGGAGTCCTGGTGTGGGGCCATGGGCCCACCTGATTGGGGCTCAGTGCTACCGGTAGTGGTGCTCAGTGTAGTGCCTGGTAGTGGGCTCAGGGCTACCTGGTAGGGTGCTCAGTTCTACCGGGGATTGGTGCTCAGTTGGGGGTACCGGTAGTGGGCTCATGGTTTTACCTGGATGGTGCCAGTTCGTACCGGTAGTGGGTTTCCAGTTTTTATAACCTGGGATGGTTCCAGTGTAGTACCGGTAGTGGGGCTCAGTGGTTAGTGCCTGGTTTGGGGCTCAGTGGTAGTACCTGGTATTGGTGCTCATGTCTACCTGTATGGTGCCAGTTGAACCCGGATGGTGCCAGGGTAGTACCTGGGATGGTGCTCAGTGGTAGTTCCTGGAAGTGGTGCTCAGTGTCGTACCTTATGGTGCCAGTGGGAGGGGCCTGTTGGTGCTCAGTGGTAGTGCCTGGTAGTGGTTTCCTGACGTACCTGGGAGTGGTGCCATGGTAGTGCCTGGGAGGGGGCCATGTCGTACCGGAGTGGTGCTCAGTTAGCCCCCGAAAGTGGGCTAGACGTACTTGGGGTGGTGCTCAGTGGTATACCCCGGAGTGGTGCTCAGTGTTGTACCTGGTAGTGGTGCTCAGGGCGTACCTGGTAGTGGTGCTCAGGGTAGTCCTGGGAGGGGTGCCTGGATGCCCCGGGAGTGGGGCCATGTCGACCTGTAGTGGTGCTCAGTGTCTACCTGGATGGGGGTCATGGTAGTACCTGGGTTTTTGGGGGCTCATGGGAAGTACCTGGTAGGGTGCCAGTGACTACCGGGGAGTGGTGCTCAGTGGAATGCCTGGTAGGGGCCAGTGACTACCTGGTATGGGCCAGTGGTAGTGCCGGTAGGGTCTCAGTGGTAGTGCCTGGTAGTGGTGCTCATGTTGACCTGGTATGTGCCATTCGTGCCGGTAGTGGTGCCAGTGGAGTACCGGTAGGGTGCCATGTTGTACCTGGGGAGTGGTGCCATTTTCGTACCTTGTTGGGGCCAGGGGAGCCTGGGGAGTGGGCTATGAAGTACCTGGGAGTGGGCTCGTACGACCTGGTAAGGGGCTCAGTGGATGCCTGGGGAGTGGGGCTCAGTGACGTACCTGGTTTGGGTGCCAGTGGTAGTGCCTTGTGGTGCTCAGTGGGGAGTGCCTGGGAGTTGGGGCTCGTGGATGCCTGGTAGTTGGGGCCAGTGCGTACCTGGATTTTTTGCCAATGGTAGTGCCGGTAGTGTGCTCATGGGAGTGCCGGTATGGGCCTGACAACCGGGGAGTGGTGCTCATGGAGTGCCTGGTAGGGTGCTCGGGGAGTGCGGTAGTGGTCTCAGTGTAGTGCCTGTAGTGGTGCCATGGTAGGCCTGGAGTTTCTCAGGGATGCCTGGTATGGTGCCGTGGAGACCTGGTAGTGGCTCAGTGGTAGCCCTGGTAGTGGTGCCATGACTACCTGGTAGGGGGCTCATGTCGACCTGGGTAGTGGGGGCTCAGTGGTACGCCTGGTAGTGTTGCTCATTGTACCCCGGATGGGCTCAGTGCGTACCGGAGTGGGGCTCATGTCGTTCCTGGTATTTGGGGCCAGTGACGTACCTGGAATGGTCTCAGTGTAATTGCCATGGGACACCTGACAAAATGCCCTGGTAGCCCCTGGTATGGTCTCAGTGGTATGCCTGGAGGGTGCTCAGTGGTGTACCTGGGAGGGTCCAGTTCGTACCTGGTAGTGGGCCGTTCGTACCTGGAGTGGTGCCAGTGGTAAGCCCAGTAGTGGGGCTCAGTGGTAGTGCCTGGTATGGGGCCATGGTATGCCTGGTAGTGGGCTCATTTTTAGTACCTGGGAGTGGTGCTCATGTTTACCTGGTATGGTGCTCAGTGTTTGCCTGGTAGTGGTGCTCAGTGGGAGTGCCTGGAATGGGGCCATGTTGTACCTGGTATGGTGCTCAGTTCGTGCCTGGGAGTGGGCTCAGGGGCTACCTGGTAGTGGTGCTCATGGAGTACCTGGTAGTGGGCCAGGGTAGTCCTGGTATGGTGCCAGTGGTAAACCTGGTAGGTTTCTCAGGGAGTGCCTGGTAGTGGTCTCATGGTAGTACCGGGAGTGGGGGCCAGTGGTAGTACCTGGATGGTGCCAGGGTAGTACCTGGGATGGGGCTCAGTGGTAGTACCTGGTAGTGGTGCCAGGGGAGTGCCGGTAGTGGGGCTCAGGTAGTACCTGTAGTTTGGGCCAGTGGTAGTGCCTGGAGGGTGCTCATGGTATTCCTTTAGTGGTGCCAGTGGGAGTGCCTTATTTGGGCTGGGGTACGCCTGGGAGGGTGCCAGGGCGTACCTGGGAGTGGGGCTCAGTGCGTACTGGTAGGGTGCCAGTGACGACCTTAGTGGTGCCATGACGTACCCGTAGTGGCTCGGGTGTACCTGTAGTGGTGCCTGACGTACCTGGTAGTGGTGCCAGGACGTACCTGGTAGTGTCTCAGTGTAGTGCCGTATGGTCTCAGTGTCGGCCTGGTAGTGGTGCTCAGGGGAGTGCCTGGGAGTGGTGCCATGGGGAGTACCTGAAGGGGGGGGTCAGTGGTAGTGCCTGGTAGGGGTTTTCCGTGTCGTACCCGGTAGGGCTCAGTGTATACCTTTGGGGCCCGTGGTATTTTCCCGGTAGTGGTTCCATGCGTACCGGTAGGTCTCGGGTATGCCGGTAATGGTGTCAGTGCGGCCTGGTATGGGCCATGAGTGCCGGTAGTGGTGCTCAGTTTTGTACCGTAGTGGTGCTCAGGTATGCCGGGATGGCTCAGTGTCGTACCTGGGGAGTGGTCTCGTGTCGTACCTTGTAGTGGGCTCAGTGGTACGCCTTGGTAGTGGTGCTCAGGCTACCGGTAGTGGTGCCAGTGGGATACCTGGTATGGTGCTCATGGTATGCCTGGTAGTGGTGCTCAGTGAAGTACCTGGGATTGGTGCTCAGTGGAGTGCTGGTATGGGCTCAGTGAGTGCCTGGTATGGGGCTCATGCTCCTGGTGGGTGCCATGGGGAGTGCCTGGATGGTCTCAGTGTCGTACCGTATGGTCTCATGTCGTACCTGGTTGTTGCTCAGTGTCGTACCTGGTGTTGGGCTCAGTTCGTACCTGGTAGTGGGGCCATTTTCGACCTGGGAGGGGTGTCAGTGAGTACCTGTAGTGGTCTCATGGAGTACCGGTAGTGGTGCTCAGTGGTAGCGCCTGGTAGTGGTGCTCATGGGGGACCTGGGAGTGGGGGCCAGTGGTATGCCTGGATTGTGCTCAGTGGTATACCTGGTATGGGGCTCAGTGGTACGCCTGGTATGGGCTCATGGTATAACCTGGAATGGTGCTCAGTGGTAGTGCCGGAATGTTTTTCAGTGGTATACCTGGAATGGTGCCCAGGTATGCCGGGAGTGGTTCAGTGTTGTACCTGGTAGTGGTGCTCAGTGGTAGTACCTGGTAGTGGTGCTCAGTGTCGTACCTGGTAGTGGTGCTCAGTGGTAGTACCTGGTAGTGGTGCTCAGTGGTAGTGCCTGGTAGTGGTGCTCAGTGGTAGTGCCTGGTAGTGGTGCTCAGTGGTAGTGCCTGGTAGTGGTGCTCAGTGGTAGTGCCTGGTAGTGGTGCTCAGTGGTAGTGCCTGGTAGTGGTGCTCAGTGTCGTACCTGGTAGTGGTGCTCAGTGTCGTACCTGGTAGTGGTGCTCAGTGGTAGTACCTGGTAGTGGTGCTCAGTGGTAGTGCCTGGTAGTGGTGCTCAGTGGTAGTACCTGGTAGTGGTGCTCAGTGTCGTACCTGGTAGTGGTGCTCAGTGGTAGTACCTGGTAGTGGTGCTCAGTGTCGTACCTGGTAGTGGTGCTCAGTGGTAGTGCCTGGTAGTGGTGCTCAGTGGTAGTACCTGGTAGTGGTGCTCAGTGGTAGTGCCTGGTAGTGGTGCTCAGTGTCGTACCTGGTAGTGGTGCTCAGTGGTAGTACCTGGTAGTGGTGCTCAGTGGTAGCGCCTGGTAGTGGTGCTCAGTGGTAGTGCCTGGTAGTGGTGCTCAGTGACGTACCTGGTAGTGGTGCTCAGTGACGTACCTGGTAGTGGTGCTCAGTGGTAGTACCTGGTAGTGGTGCTCAGTGGTAGTGCCTGGTAGTGGTGCTCAGTGTCGTACCTGGTAGTGGTGCTCAGTGTCGTACCTGGTAGTGGTGCTCAGTGTCGTACCTGGTAGTGGTGCTCAGTGTCGTACCTGGTAGTGGTGCTCAGTGGTAGCGCCTGGTAGTGGTGCTCAGTGTCGTACCTGGTAGTGGTGCTCAGTGTCGTACCTGGTAGTGGTGCTCAGTGGTAGTACCTGGTAGTGGTGCTCAGTGGTAGAGCCTGGTATTGGTCTCAGTGTCGTACCTGGTAGTGGTGCTAAATTGGAAATACCTGTAGTGCTCAGTGTCGTTCCTGGTAGTGGTGCTCAGTGTCGTACCTGGTAGTGGTGCTCAGTGTTACCTGTAGGGTGCTCTTGGTGTGCCTGTAGTGGTCTCAGTTGTACCTGGTAGGGGTCAGTGTTCCCTGGTATGGTGCTCAGTGGTACCCGGGTTTAGTGGTGCCAGTGGTAGCCTGGTAGTGGTGCCAGGGGTGTACCTGGTATGGGTTCTGGTGTACCTGGTAGTGGTTCAGTGAATCCTGTAGTGGTGCTCAGTGTCGTACCTGGTAGTGGTGCTCAGTGACGTACCTGGTAGTGGTGCTCAGTGGTAGTGCCTGGTAGTGGTGCTCAGTGGTAGCGATTGATCATAGTGCTTGGTGGTAGTGCCTGGTGGTGGTGCTCGGTGGTAGTGCCTGGTGGTGATGCTCAGTGGTAATGTCTGGTGGTGGTTTCTGATGCTAGTGCTAGGTAGTAGTGCCCAGTAGTAGTGCCTAGTGGTAGTGTCTGATATTTGTACATGCTGGTAGTGCCTAGTGGTAGTGTCTGGTGGTAGTACTTTGTCGTACGGCCCCTTAGTAGATTACTACAATATATTACCAGGTTCTGTTTCGCAAAATATCTGATTGATAGTAATGACCAGGGAGAGACAACAGCAAGACTGTAGACAGAGGTGAGGGTGTAGATGGTGGGGAGACTGTAGATGGTAGGTGGGTGTAGATGGTGAGGAGACTGTAGTCAGGGGGGTTAGGATGTGGGAGTTGTTAGAGGTGAGGGTGTAGTTGAGGTGAGGTGTAGATGAGGGGAGAAGGGGGTGAGAGGTGGGGTGTAGATGGTGAGGAGATTGTAGTCAGAGGTAGGGTGTAGATGGTGGGGAGACTGTAGTCAGAGGTGAGGGTGTAGGGTGGTGGGAGATGTGTCAGAGGTAGGGTGTAGATGGTGAGGAGACTGTAGTCAGAGGTGAGGGTGTAGGTGGTGGGGAGAGTGTTGTCAGAGGTGAGCGTGTAGATGGTGAGGAGATGTAGTCAGAGGTGAGGGTTTTAGATGGTGAGGGAGACTGTAGTCAAAAGGTGAGGGTGTGAAAGGTGAGGAGACTTAGTCGGAGGGGAGGGTGTAGATGGTGGGAGACTGAAGTCAGAGGTGAGGGTGTAGATGGTTGGAGACTGTAGGGCAGGGTGGGGTGTAGATGTGAGGAGATTGTAGTCAGAGGTGAGGGGTGATGGTGGGGAGACTGTAGTCAGAGGTGAGGTGTAGATGGTGAGGAGATTTTAGTCAGAGGTGAGGTTTTGTAGATGGTGGGAGACGTAGTCAGAGGTGAGGGTGTTGATGGGGAGGAGACTGTAGTCAGAGGTGAGGGTGTAGATGGTGGAGAGACTGTAGTCAGAGGTGAGGGTGTAGATGGTGGGGAGACTGTAGTCAGAGGTGGGGGTAGATGGTGAGGAGACTGTAGTCAGAGGTGAGGGTGTAGATGGTGGGAGACTGTAGTCAGAGGTGAGGGTGTAGATGGTGGGAGACTGTAGTCAGGGGGAGGGTTGTAGATGGTGAGGAGACTTGTAGTCAGAGGTGAGGGTGTAGATGGTGGGGAGACTCTAGTCAGAGGTGAGGGTGTAGATGGTGGAGACTGTTGTGAGAGGTGAGGGTGTAGATGGTGGAGACTGTAGTCAGAGGTGAGGGTGTAGATGGTGAGGATACTGTAGTTAGAGGTGAGGGTGTAGATGGTGGGAGACTGTAGTCAGAGGTGAGGGTGTAGATGGTGAGGAGACGTAGTAGAGGTGAGGGTTGTAGATGGTGAGGAGACTGTAGTCGAGTGAGGGTGTAGATGGTGAGGAGAAATGTAGTCAGAGGTGAGGGTGTGAAAGGGGAGGAGACTGTAGTCAGAGGTGGGGGTGTAGATGGTGGGGACTGTAGTCAGAGGTGAGGGTAGATAGTGGAGACTGTGTCAAGGTTTAGGGTGTAGATGGTGGGAGACTGTAGTCAGAGGGGAGGTTTTAGATGGTGGGGAGACGTAGTCAGAGGTGAGGGTGTAGATGGTGAGGAGACTGTAGTCAGAGGTGAGGTGTAGATGGGGAGACTGTAGTCAGAGGTGGAGGGGGTAGATGGTGGGGAGATTAGTCAGAGGTGAGGGTGTAGATTGATGGGAGAACTGTAGTCAGGGTGAGGGTGTAGATGGTGGGGAGGGCTGTTTGTCAGGGTGAGGGGTAGATGGTGTGGAGAAATGTAGTCCCGAGGGGAGGGTGTGATTGTGGGAGACTGTAGTCAGAGGTGAGGGGTAGTGGTGGGGAGACTGTTTGTCAGAGGTGAGGGTTGATGGGTGAGGAGACTGTAGTCAGAGGTGAGGGTGTAGATGGTGGGGAGACTGTAGTCAGAGGTGAGGGTGTAGTGGTGAGAGACTGTAGTCAGAGGTGAGGGTGTAGATGGTGAGGAGACTGTAGTCAGAGGTGAGGATGTAGATGGTGATGAGACTAGTCAGAGGTGAGGGTGTAGATGGTGGAGAGAGTGTAGTCAGAGGTGGCAGGGGTTGGGGAGGAAATGTAGTCAGAGGTGAGGGGGGTGATGGTGGGGACTGTAGTCAGAGGTGAGGGTGTAGATGGTGGGGAGACTGTAGTCAGAGGTGAGGGTGTAGATGGTGGAGACTGTAGTCAGAGGTGAGGGTGTAGATGGTGAGGAGACTGTAGTCAGAGGTGAGGGTGTAGATGGTGGGGAGACTGAGGTCAGGGGTGGGGGGTTTTAGATGGTGGGGAATGTAGTCAGAGGGAGGTGTAGATGGTGGGAGACTGTAGTCAGAGGTGAGGGATGTAGAGGGGGGAGGGACTGTAGTCAGAGGTGAGGGTGTAGATGGTGGGAGACTGTGTCAGAGGTTTGGGGGTAGATGTGGGAGGGCTGTAGTCAGAGGTGAGGGTGTAGATGGTGGGGTGACTATAGTCAGAGGTGAGGATGTAGATGGTGGGGAGACTGTAGTCAGAGGTGAGGGTGTAGATGGTGAGGAGACTGTAGTCAGAGGTGAGGGTGTAGATGGTGAGGAGACTGTAGTCAGAGGTGAGGGTGTAGATGGTGAGGAGACTGTAGTCAGAGGTGAGGGTGTAGATGGTGGGGAGACTGTAGTCAGAGGTGAGGGTGTAGATGGTGGGGAGACTGTAGTCAGAGGTGAGGGTGTAGATGGTGGGGAGACTGTAGTCAGAGGTGAGGGTGTAGATGGTGAGGAGACTGTAGTCAGGTGAGGGTGTAGATGGTGGGGAGACTGTAGTCAGAGGTGAGGGTGTTGATGGTGGGGAGACTGTAGTCAGAGGTGAGGGTGTAGATGGTGGGGAGACTGTAGTCAGAGGTGAGGGTGTAGATGGTGAGGAGACTGTAGTCAGAGGTGAGGGTGTAGGTGGTGGGGAGACTGTAGTCAGAGGTGAGGGTGTAGATGGTGGGGAGACTGTAGTCAGAGGTGAGGGTGTAGATGGTGAGGAGACTGTAGTCAGAGGTGAGGGTGTAGATGGTGAGGAGACTGTAGTCAGAGGTGAGGGTGTAGATGGTGGGGAGACTGTAGTCAGGTGAGGGTGTAGATGGTGAGGAGACTGTAGTCAGAGGTGAGGGTGTAGATGGTGGGGAGACTGTAGTCAGAGGTGAGGGTGTAGATGGTGAGGAGACTGTAGTCAGAGGTGAGGGTGTAGATGGTGAGGAGACTGTAGTCAGAGGTGAGGGTGTAGATGGTGAGGAGACTGTAGTCAGGTGAGGGTGTAGATGGTGGGGAGACTGTAGTCAGAGGTGAGGGTGTAGATGGTGGGGAGACTGTAGAGGTCTCCTCTACACCAGGAGATTATCATGACAGGGACATTCTGTATGTTGGGTGGAGTTCCCCTTTAGTCCCGGGTATAACCAGGAGGGCAGTTTGTGTCCCCTTAATGGCCGCTGGATGGCAGAGCATTGACACATCACCAGTGGTGACTGACCCTTGGTCTTTCTGCAGGACACAGGCCTCAGTGCCAGAGAACTGGCCAAGTATGTGGCACATGAGATGGGGCACAACCTGGGCATGAGCCACGACACCGACCACTGCTACTGCCCCGCCACCGCCGGCAAGTGCCTGCTGTCTAGACGCACTGGGTAAGTAGTAGTCAATGCTGTAGTACTCTGTGCTGCGGGGGGCCTGCTCCACCATATGGAACTCTCAATCTTTGACCTCCCACGAGATCAGCACACCACTCTCCTGAAACACTCTGTGCTGCTGCTCCAGTTGTATGTGGGCGGAGTTATGATGATTGGGGGTGTGGCCTATTGCACGTCATTTCTTTTTCTCCTCAGACACAACATGAATGAGATGTTCAGTGACTGCAGCCACCGCGCGCTCCACCGCTTCCTGGAGGAGAAGGACATCACCTGCCTCATGGACAGACCCCACACCTACATAGTGAGTCCTCCATCATCCTGGGGCTGGAGCAGCCCTTTAAATATCCATACAGGGTTATAGGTCAGGTGTGCACTCGCTGCAGTGTAAAGCATGGAGGACGGCAGAATAGCAGGAGGAGCATTCATAGGACTGGGGGTAGAGTTCAGACTACGTCAGACTCCAATAGACACTGCAGATAAGAGGGAGTCACTAACCAGAGCTTATTCAAGCAGCGCTGCAGTGTAAAGCATGGGGCAGGGTAATGACCTCAGTGATGGGTATAGATGAGGGGAATTGTCTTTGGTGTGACCGGGGCAGTGTATATGAAATGTTTGATCAGTGACTGAGATCTTCTCTCCAGGATGAGCCGGTGCTGCAGAGCGACCCCATGGAGACTCTGGAAACCAGTAAGTCTGCGCTCATATCCTTCACCTCCGGCTATTTGTGTGGCCATGTCATGTTACTGATATAACACACATTGGGCCTTATTTATCAAAACTGTCTCTGTTGCCCATAGCAACCAATCTGATTTCAAAGCAACCAATCGGAACTTATAGCAGCCAATCAGACGCAGCTTTAATTTTTACAAGGCAGTATAAATACTGAAAGCTTAGCTCTGATTGGTTGCTATGAGCTCTGATTGGTTGCTGAGGGCAGCATAGACAGTCTTACTGGTAGCCAGTGTTGATAAATAAGCCGCACAGCACGACTGTCTTAGTTGTCCATAGCATCCAATCGGTGCCCATAGAAACCAGGTTTTATTTTTTTCAGAGCAACATAAGACCTGAAAGCTGAGCTTTGATTGGTTGCTACGACCTCTGGTTGCTAGGGGCAACAAAGACTGTCTCCGGGTAGGGCCTAGTAGTCTTTTGTACATGGCAGACCCAAGGCCCACGTTATTTGGCCTCTGACTGCCATGGCAACTTTCGGCACTGACTGTTGACAGAAGGAGCCCACTCCATCCATCAACCATTTAGATGCCAAGTGTTTACAGAAGGAACTCACTCCATTCGTCCACCCCTTAGATTCCCGAATGTTGACAGAAAGAACTCACGCCATCAGTCAACCACTTAGGTTTCGATTGTTAACAAAAGGAACCCACACCGCCCGTCAACCACCTAGATGCTGAGTGTTGACACAAAGAACCCACTCCATCCGTCCACCGCTTAGATGCTGAGTGTTGAAAGAATGAACCCCCTTCATCCATTAACTACCTAGATGCCGAGTGTTGACAGTAGAAACACCCTTCATCCATCAACCACCTAGATGCCGAGTGTTGACACAAAGAACCCACTCCATCCGTCCACCGCTTAGATGCTGAGTGTTGAAAGAATGAACCCCTTCACCCCATCAACCACCTAATGCCGAGTGTTGACAGTAGAAATCCCTCATCCTTTCAACCACCTAGATGCCGAGTGTTGCACAAAAAACCCCTCCACCCGTCCACCGCTAGATGCGGTGTTGACAGTAGAAACCCCTTATCCTTTAACTACTAAAAGTCAGATATTGACGAAGGAATCCATTCCATCTTTCAATTACCTACATGCCGAGTGTTGACAGAAGGAACCTCCTTCATGCATCAACCATCTAGATGCCGAGTGTTGACAGTAGAAACACCCTTCATCCATTAACCACCTACATGCCGAGTATTGACAGAAGGAACCTCCTTCATCCATCAACCCTCTAAAGCCTAGTTGATAAGGAACCTCCATTCCCAACACCTAGATGTCGCAGTTGCTGTTGACCGCAGCATCTAGAGAGTTAAACTGACAGGATCCAGCTCTGACTCTGGACATTGTGTCAGAGCCCCAGCTGTATGTGACAGTTGCCACTGCTGGGGATCATGAGGGCACAGCCTCTAAGCCGGCACCATCCAAGCACGGCCCAGGAGATTTGTCAACTGAAGCTTCTGACATCTTCTCATTGTTCTTCTGACAGCAGAATATTCTCTGTTGTTTCCTGTGAGTTTCAGAGAACATTCTAGGGCAGATTTACTGTAATATTTGCACCAGTTTTGCTCTGTGATATTTTGTCATTGCTCTATTGATAAAACCATCTTTTTTTGTAGTTGGGAAGGTCTCCATCTTCCTCTGCTTGGTCGTCTTCTTCTTATTCCTGATCATCATCTTCAGAAAGAAGATCTGCCAGACACCAGGGGAGGAGACCCTGAAGAAATGGCCGTCATGAGCCCCTCGGGTGGAGAACAGGATACACCATCTGTTTTATCAGTGACCGGTGGAGTTTTGTCCACAGAGTCTTCTCAACCATTCACGTTCATGGGGTCTTCAGAGTCTCCATGTGCCAGGTCTGAAGAGTGGAGATGGACGGGGCTACTGAGGACTTTGTGGCATGAAGGTGCTCAGAACTGGCAGAGACACCAGGACGTATCCCCAATCTGTGGTCATCAGCATGTGACATGCTGGGAGTTGTAGCTTCCCAACAGCTGGAGACCAGGATGATGTGACAGCTTACAGATGTCTGTGTTGTAACAGACATACATGACCTACCTCAGCCATGTGCATAATAAATAATGGCGGATCAGGAGTGGATTACATGACCTCATTCTGTGGTCTGATTGTGTTGTGCTTTGTGCATGGAGATGTTGGGAATAGAAGTAGCTTGATTTCTGTCACACAATGGTGTCCAGAATCATTGTGTAACATAGAATAACAGAGTTTGATAGGAAATATGAATTCTGTCATACAGCACAGTTACTAGTGGGGGTTATGAGGAGCATGATTGAAGATCACAGATACTAGTGGGGACCATGAGGAGCAGTAATGAAGATCACAGATACTAGTGGGGGTTATGAGGAGCAGTAATGAAGATCACAGATACTAGTGGGGACCATGAGGAGCAGTAATGAAGATCACAGATACTAGTGGGGGTTATGAGGAGCAGTAATGAAGATCACAGATACTAGTGGGGGTTATGAGGAGCAGTAATGAAGATCACAGATACTAGTGGGGGTTATGAGGAGCAGTAATGAAGATCACAGATACTAGTGGGGGTTATGAGGAGCAGTAATGAAGATCACAGATACTAGTGGGGACATGAGGAGCAGTAATAAAGATCACAGATACTAGTGGGGACCAGGAGGGGCAGTAATGAAGATCACAGATACTAGTGGGGGCCATGAGGGTCAGTAATGAAGATCACAGATACTAGAGGGGACCATGAAGGGCAGTAATGAAGATCACAGATACTAGTGGGGGTTATGAGGAGCTGTAATGAAGATCACAGATACTAGTGGGGATATGAGGAGCAATAATGAAGATCACAGATACTAGAGGGGCCCATGACGGGCAGTAATGAAGATCACAGATACTAGTGGGGACCATGAGGAGCTATAATGAAGATCACAGATACTAGTGGGGGTTATGAGGAGCAGTAATGAAGATCACAGATACTAGTGGGGGTTATGAGGAGCAGTAATGAAGATCACAGATACTAGTGGGGGTTATGAGGAGCAGTAATGAAGATCACAGATACTAGAGGGGACCATGAGGGGCAGTAATGAAGATCACAGATACTAGTGGGGGTTATGAGGAGCATGAATGAAGATCACAGATACTAGAGGGGGCTATGAGGAGCAGTAATGAAGATCACAGATACTAGTGGGGACCATGAGGAGCAATAATGAAGATCACAGATACTAGTGGGGGTTATGAGGAGCATGAATGAAGATCACAGATACTAGTGGGGGTTATGAGGAGCAGGAATGAAGATCACAGATACTAGTGGGGGTTATGAGGAGCAGTAATGAAGATCACAGATACTAGTGGGGGTTATGAGGAGCAGTAATGAAGATCACAGATACTAGTGGGGACATGAGGAGCAGTAATGAAGATCACAGATACTAGTGGGGGTTATGAGGAGCGGTAATGAAGATCACAGATACTAGTGGGGGTTATGAGGAGCAGTAATGAAGATCACAGATAATAGTGGGGGTTATGAGGAGCTGTAATGAAGATCACAGATACTAGTGGGGGCCATGAGGGGCAGTAATGAAGATCACAGATACTAGTGGGGGTTATGAGGAGCTGTAATGAAGATCACAGATACTAGTGGGGACATGAGGAGCAGTAATGAAGATCACAGATACTAGTGGGGGCTATGAGGAGCAGTAATGAAGATCACAGATACTAAGTGAGGCTTATGGAGTCAGTAATAAAGATCACAGATACTAGGGGACATGAGGAGCTATAATGAAGATCACAGATACTAGTGGGGGCTATGAGGAGCAGTAATGAAGATCACAGATACCAGTCGGGACATGAGGAGCAATAATGAAGATCATAGATACTAGTGGGGACCATGAGGAGCAGTAATGAAGATCACAGATGCTAGTGGGGGGTATGAGGAGCAGGAATGAAGATCACAGATACTAGTGGGGGTTTGAGGAGCCAGTATGAAGATCACAGATACTAGTGGGGTTATGAGGAGCAGGAATGAGATAACAGGCTACAGAGGGCCATGGAGGAGCAGTAATAAAATCACAGATACTAGTGGGACCATGAGGACAATATGAAGATCACAGATACGTGGGGGTTCTGAGGAGCAGTAATGAGATACAGATACTAGTGGGGGCTATGAGGAGCAGGAATGAAGATCACAGATACTAGTGGGGGTTATGAGGAGCGAGGAATGGAAGATCACCAAGTACTAGTGGGACATGAGGAGCAGTAATGCAGACACAGATACTAGTTGGGACATAGGGACGCATGATTGAAGATCACAGATAATAGTGGGACACCTGAGGAGCAATAAGAAGATCACAGATACTAGTGGGGGTACTAGAGCATGAATGAGATCACAGATACTAGTGGGGGTTATAGGAGCAGGAATGAAGAACACAGATACTAGGGGGTTATGAGGAGCAAAAATGAAGATCCAGATACTTGGGGGGTTTTGAGGGGCAGGAATGAAGATCACAGATATATTTGGGGGTAGAGGAGCAATAATGAAGATCACGATACTGGTGGGGACCCTGAGAGCAATAATGAAAACAAGATACTAGTGGGGGTTTGGGAGCATGAAGAAATCACAGATACTATGGGGGCTTGAGGTGCAGTAATGAAAATCCCCCAGATACTATGGGGGGCCCTGGGAGAATAATGAAGAACAGATACTGTGGGGGCCCTGGAGCAGTATGAAGATCAAGATACTAGGGGGGTTATGAGGGGCAAATATGAAGATCACAGATACTAGTGGGGGCTATGAGGAGCAGTAATGAAGATCACAGATGCTAGTGTGGACCATGAGGAGCTGTAATGAAGATTATAGATACTAGTGTGGACCATGAGGCGCAGTAATAAAGATCACGATACTAGGGGGGTTTTGAGGAGCAAAAAATGAAGATCACGTGTAGTGGGGGGTAGAGGAGCAGTAATGAAGACACAGTACAGTGGGGGGTATGGGAGCAGTAATGAAGATAAAGTTTTAGAGGGGGCCATGGGAGCATAATGAAGATCACAGATACTAGTGGGGGCTATGAGGGGGCAGTATTGATGGAGATCACAGTTACTAGAGGGCACCGCAGGGGTCAGTAATGAAGATCACAGATACTAGAAGGGAACAACAAGGGTAGTATAGGAGGGGATCACAGTTTAAAGTGGGGACCACCGGAGGCAGTGTAGGAAGGGTCACAGATACCAGTTTGGACCACAGGGGGCAGTGTAGGAGAGGATGACTGTTACCAGTAGAGACCACAGGGGACAGTATGGGAGGAGTCACAGATACCAGTTTGGACCACAGGGAGCAGTGTAGGAGGGGATCACTGTTACCAGTAGGTGGGACCTCTTTATTATATGATACTTTTCTGTGTAGTACTGAGCTCAGTAGCGCCGCTCACGGACCTGGCTCAGTTGGCGGCAGAGGTTAGCACCATCTTCACACGTTGTGTTTTTACCTGTGGACTTTTATGTTAAACAATCAGTCCGTGGCGGGCGGTGCTGATGAGGTGACGCTCATGGGGGGACGGGCGCAGAAGGCTTGGATCTGATTTCCAGAAGAGAATGTGACTCAATTAAGACTGAGGAGGAATGATGCACATTGTGCAGGTGACGGCTCCTACACATTCCTGCAGAGCTCTGCCTGTCACTGACAGCCCCCGCCACCTGCACCTGTTGTGTCATCTCCAGGGATCGGCAGGTGCATGTGACAATAGACTCCAGATACAACATCTGCCGCCGACACCGAAACACCAAAATGGAGCCACAGGGGTCTGCAAGCTGGAGCATGGCAGCTGCTGTGTAACTACAACTCCAATGAAGTGATGATGCACATGAGGATGTAGAGACACCACCTGTAAGATATGAGCAAGCAAAGCAAGCGGTGTTTCCTCACAGGGGTCACTATTGGGGCAGGTCACATTATATGTTCCTGAGAGAGACGCAAATAATAATAAGACAATTACAGCGTGAGCCCCCGCCCCTCCCCGTTCATCTAACTGCACAATAGTGATTCCTCTAGGGGACGGCAATAGCGTCACCTCTAATCCTTGACTACTGCTGTCATACTCTTATTCTGTAATTACCCTCATCCTCCACTGGGGGCAGTCATACTCATATTCTATTATTAACCCCTTCCTCCACTGGGGGCAGTCATACTCTGTAAGCGGGTGATTGATTTGGCGGCAAGAAAATAATTACAATTAGGCAGAATGTATAAAAAATGAAAGGTTTATTACATAAAATATGGAAATAGAATAGAATGATACTTAGCTGGCAGTTACAGATGTTACCAATGCATAGTTCTCACACACAGTGAATTGGGGGCCCCTTGTTGCACCCTCAAAAGTACAACCCATTCCGTCCGACGACACATCAAAGGGGTGCTAGGCGCCATGTCCGGCCCCAGCGGAGGCTCAGCTCTCACTGGCAGATCCTGACTTTTTATGCCAGTCAGAGCTGTCTCCCTTAACTCTCAAGATGCCCATACTTGGCATCTCTTATGTCTGAGTTGTCTTGTCCGCATTACAACAGACTACCCAATGGTCTGGCCCTCCATATCTGGTGTGGTATAATAATAATTGAGCATTATGTAATAGTGTCAGCTTCTACAGTGGGACAGTGGGAGGGAGAAAGTTCTGAGCAGTCAGGCAAGAGTCATCAAGGTCAAACACTGTGAGCAGAAAATAGACCCTTCTGTTGGGGTAGCATGACAGCTGTCCTAACACACAGCAAATACAGTGATTATACTTGATACACTCTATATACCTATGTCTTAAATATACTGGATACCTGGTATATTAAATGAGGCATAAGATACATATTTCTCTATCACACTGTAAAATATACATCCTATTACATACTCTTATTCTGTTTTTACCTCCTATCTCCACTGGGTGCAGTCATACTCTTATTCTGTTATTACCCCTTCCTCCACTGGGGGCAGTCATACTCTTATTCTGATATTACCCTCTTCCTCCACTGGGGGCAGTCATACTCTTATTCTGTTATTACCTCCTCCCTCCACTGGGGGCAGTCATACTCTTATTCTGTTATTACCTCTTTCCTGCACTGTGGGCAGTCATACTCTTATTCTGTTATTACCCCCTTCCTCCGCTGGGGGCAGTCATACTCTTATTCTGTTATTACCTCCTTCCTCCACTGGGGGCAGTCATACTCTTATTCTGCTATTAGCCCTTCCTCCACTGGGGGCAGTCAAACTCTTATTCTGTTATTACCTCTTTCCTGCACTGTGGGCAGTCATACTCTTATTCTATTATTAAACCCTTCCTACATTTGGGACAGTCAAAATCTTACTTCGTTATTACTTCCTTCCTCCACTAGAGTCAGCCATACTCTTATTCTGTTATTACCCCTTCCTCTACTGGGGGCAGTCATACTCTTATTCTGTTATAACCTCCTTCCTTCAATGGGGGTAGTAATAGACGTATTCTGTTATTACCTCCGTTCTCCACTGGTTGGGGCAGTCCTACTCTTATTTTGTTATTACCTCTTTCCTCCACTGGGGGCAGTAATACTCTTATTCTATTATTACTCCCTTCCTCCACTGGGGGCAGGCATACTCTTATTCTGTTCATATTACCTCCTCCCTCCACTGAGGGCAGTCATACAATTATTTTGTTATTACCCTCTTCCTTCATTGGGGGCTTTCATACTCTTATTTTGTTATTAACGCCTCCCTCCGCTGGGGGCAGTCATACTCTTATTCTGTTATTACCCACATCCCGCACTGGTGGCAGTCGTCTTCTTATTCTGTTATTACAATCTCCCTCCACTGGGGGCAGTCATACTCTGATCATGTTGCTTTTACCTCCTCCCTCCACCGAGAGCAGTCATACTCTTATTCTGTTATTACCTCCACCCTCCACTGGGGGCAGACTTACTCTGATCCTGTTGTTATTACCTCCTCCCTCCACTGCGGGCAGTCAAACTCCTATTCTGTTGTTGTTATAACCTCCTTCCTCCACTGCGGGCAGTCACACTCTTATTCTGTTATTACCTCTTCCCTCCTCTGGGGACAGTCATACTCTTATTCTGTTATTTAATCCTTCTCCCACTGGGGGCAGTCATACTCTTATTTTGTTATTACCCCCTTCCTCCACTGGGGGCAGTCATTCTCTTATTCTGTTATTACCCCCTCCCTAAACTGTGGGCAGCCATACTCTTATTCTGTTGTTTTACCCCCTCCCTCCACTGGGGGCAGTCATACTCTTATTCTGTTATTACCTCCTCTATGCAGTGGGGGCAGTCCTACTCTTATTTTGTTATTACCTCCTTCCTCCACTGGGGGCAGTCATACTCTTGTTTTGTTATTACCCCCTTCCTCCTCTGGGGGCAGTCATACTCTTATTCTGCTGTTATTACCTCCTCCCTCCACTGGGGGCAGTCATACTCTTATTTTGTTGTTTTCACCTCCTTCCTCCACTGGGGGCAGTCATACTCTTATTCTGTTATTACCTCCTCTCTGCGGTGGGGGCAGTCCTACTCTTATTTTGTTATTACCTCCTTCCTCCACTTGGGGAAGCATACTCTTATTTTGTTATTACCCACTTCCTCCACTGGGGGCAGTCATACTCTTATTCTGTTGTTATTTCCTCCTTCTCCTACTGGGAACAGTCATACTCTTATTCTGTTATTACCTCCTCCCTCCACTGGGGGCAGTCATACTCTTATTCTGTAGTTATTACCCCCTTCCTCCACTGGGGGCAGTCATACTCTTATTCTGTTATTTCCTCATTCTTCCACTGGGGGAAATCATACTCTTATTCTGTAGTTATTACCCCCTTCCTCCACTGGGGGCAGTCATACTCTTATTCTGTTACTACCTCCTCTATGCAGTGGGGGCAGTCCTACTCTTATTTTGTTATTACCTCCTTCCTCCACTGGGGGCAGTCATACTCTTGTTTTGTTATTACCCCCTTCCTCCTCTGGGGGCAGTCATACTCTTATTCTGCTGTTATTACCTCCTCCCTCCACTGGGGGCAGTCATACTCTTATTCTGTTATTACCTCCTTCCTCCACTGGGGGCAGTCATACTCTTATTCTGTTATTACCTCCTTCCTCCACTGGGGGCAGTCATACTCTTATTCTGTTATTTCCTCCTTCCTCCACTGGGGGCAGTCATACTCTTATTCTGTTGTTATTACCTCCTCCCTCCACTATGGGTAGTCATACCCTTATTTTGTTATTACCCTCTTCCTCCACTGGGGTCTGTTATACTCTTATTTTGTAATAACCTCCTCCCTCCGCTGGGGGCAGTCATACTCTTATTCTATTCTTTCCTCCTTCCTCCACTGGGGGCAGTCATACTCTTTTTCTGTTATTACCTCCTCCCTCCACTGGGGGCAGACATACTCTGATCCTGTTGTTATTACCTCCTCCCTCCACTGGGGGCAGTCATACTCTTATTCTGTTATTACCTCCTCTATGCAGTGGGGGCAGTCCTACTCTTATTTTGTTATTACCTCCTTCCTCCACTGGGGGCAGTCATACTTTTATTCTATTGTTATTACCTCCTTCCTCCACTGGGGGCATCATAACTCTTTTTGGTGTTTTTCCCCCTCCTCCACTGGGGGCGTCCACTTTTTTTTTGTTTTTTCACCTCCTTCCTCCCGGGGGCAGTCTCTCTTATTTGTTATTACCCCCTTCCCCACGGGGGCAGTCTCTTTTTATTTTGTTATTACAATCTCCCTCCCCTTTTGGCATTATCTGATCCTGTTGTTATTACCTCCTCCCTCCACTGGGGGCAGTCATACTCTTATTCTGTTGTTGTTATTACCTTCTCCCTCCACTGAGGGCAGTCATACTCTTACTCTATTACCTCCCCCCTCCTCTGGGGGCAGTCATACTCTTATTCTGTTATTTCCTCCTTCTCCACTGGGGCGTATATTTTATTTGTTTTTTTACCCCCCCTTTCCTCCCCCTGGGGGTGTCATACTCTTATTTTGTTTTTTCCCTTCTTTCCTCCCACTGGGGGCCCGTCATCTCTTATTCTATTATTTCTCCTTCCCCATTGGGGGAGTCAACCTTTTCTTTTGTTTTTATCCATCTCCACTGGGGGCAGTCTGATCTTATTTGGGATTACCCTCTTCCTCCATGGGGGAGTCATATCTTATTTGTTTTAACTCCTCTCTCCATGGGGGCAGTCATATTTATTCTGTTTTTTAACCTCTCTCTGGTTGGGGCAGTCCTACTCTTTTTTTTGTTTTTACCCCTTTCTCCCGGGGGGGCGTAATTCTCTTTTCTATTTTTACTCCCTTCCCCCATGGGGGGAGGATACTTTATTCTGTTCATATTACCTCCTCCCTCCCTGGGGGGTCATACTCTTTTTTTGTTATTACCCTCTTCCTTCACTGGGGCTTTTATATTTATTTTTTGTTATTAACCCCCTCCCTCCGCTGGGGGCAGTCATACTCTTTTCTGGTTTTTACCACTTCCCCCACTGGGGGGGAATCTTCTTATTTTGTTATTACAATCTCCCTCCCCCTGTGGGGGAGTCATACCCTGATCCTGTTTCTTTTACCTCCCCCTCCCCTGAGAGAGTTTTCTTTTCTGTTATTACCCCCTCCCTCCATGGGGGCAGAATACCTGATCCCTTTTTTATTACCTCCTTCCCCCAGGGGCAGCACACTCTTATTTTGTTTTTACCCTTTTTCCCCCCCTTGGGGACGTCTCCTTATTTGTTATTTAATCCTTCTCCCATGGGGCACCTACTTTATTTTTTTTTCCTGCTTCCTCCCCTGGGGGGAGTCATTTCTTATTCGTTTTTACCCCTGCCTTCAATGTGGGCAGCCATATCTTAAAATGTTATTACCTCCTCATGCAGTGGGGGGAGTCCCCATCTTATTTTGTTATTACCCCTTCCCCATGGGGGGAAATCCTACTATTATTTTGTTGTTTTCACCTCCTTCCCCCATGGGGGCGTCACCTTATTTGTTTTCACCTCCTCTCTGGGTGGGGGGGTCCTATCCTATTTTGTTATTACTCCCCCCTTCACTGGGGGAGTTATCTTTATTCGGGTTTTATTTTCCTCCTTCTTACTGGGAACTCATACTCTTATTTGTTATTACCTCCTCCCCCCCTGGGGCAGTCTACTTTATTCTGTTTTTACCCCTCCCCCCCCTGGGGGCAGTCATATTTTTTCGTTATTTCCTCATTCTTCCCCTGGGGGAAATCATTTTCTTATTCTTAGTTATTTCCCCCCCTTTCCTCCCCTGGGGCATCATCCTTATTTGTTACTACCTCCTCTATGCAGTGGGGCATCCTACCCTTTTTTTGTTATTACCACTTTCCTCCATCGGGGCAGTCATACTTTGTTTTGTTACCCCCCTTCCTCCTCTGGGGGGAGTCATGCCTTTTTTTTGCTGTTACTACCCCTCCCTCACTGGGGGCAGTATACTCTTTTTTTGTTGTTTCAGTCTTCCTCCACTGGGGAGTCATACTCTTTTTTTGTTTTCCTCCTTCCTCCCTTGGGGCGTCTACTCTTATTCTGTTGTTTTTACCTCCTCCTGCCCAAAGGGTATCATACCCTTATTTTGTTATTACCTCTTCCCCCCCTGCGGGCTTTATATTTTTTTGTTTTAACCTCTTTCCCCTGGGGGAAATCAAAATTTTATTCTGTTTTCCCCCCTCCCTCCCACTGGGGGGAGACATACTCTGATCCCGTTGTTATTACCTCCTCCCCCACTGGGGGCAGTCTACTTTTTCTGTTTTGTTATTACCCTTTTCCCCAGACATACTCTGATCCTGTTTTGTTACCCCCCCCCTCCACGGGGGCGTCATACTCTTATTCTTTATTACCTCCTCCCCCCACTGGGGGGATCAACTCTTTTTCTTTACTAACTCCCTAGAGTGGGGGCAGTCAACTCTTATTCTGTTATTTCCCCTTTCTCCATGGGGGCAGTATCTTTGTTTTTTTTATTACCCCCTTCCTCCCTGGGGGGAGTCATGCTCTTATTCTGCGTTACTACCCTCCCCCTCCACTGGGGGCATCATACTCTTTTTTTGTTGTTTTCACCCCTTCCCCCTGGGGGGATCATACCTTATTTTGTTTTTCCCCCTCTTTTTGGGGCAGACCACTTTTTATTTTTTATTACCTCCTTTTCCCCTTGGGAACATATCCTTATTTTTGTTTTTTCCCCTTCCTCCCCCTGGGGGCGTTTTGAAACTCTTATTCTGTTGTTTTTAAACCCCCTTTCCCCAACTGGGGGGGACAGTTTTTTCATACTCTTATTCTGTTTTTTACCCCCCTTTTTTCCCCTGGGGCATCCTACTCTATTTTTTATTACCTCCTTCCTTCCCCTTTGGGAGCATACTTTTTTTTGTTATACCCACTCCTCCACGGGGGATCAAATCTTATTCTGTTGTTATTTTCCCCTCCTCCCCTGGGGATTATCTCTAATTTGTTTTTACCTCCCCCCTCCCTGGGGGGTCATACCTTTTTTGTTTTTCCCTCTTCCTCCCCTGGGTCGTTTACCTTATTTTTTTTAAAAAACCTCCCCCCCCTCCCCCCGGGGGCATCAACTCTTTTTTTTTTTCCCCTTTCCCCCCTGGGGGGGGGGAGTCATACCTTTTTCGTTTTTTTACCTCCTCCCTCCACTGGGGCAGTAACCTTATTTTTTTTTATACCTCCTTTCCCCACTGGGGGGAAACTACTCTTATCTGTTTTACCCCTCCTCCCTGGGGGCAACAAAACCCAAAATTTTGTTTTATTTTCCTTCCCCTGGGCAGTCATACTCTTATTCTGTTATTTCCTCCTTCTCCACTGGGGGGGTCTACTTATTCTGGGTTATTCCCCTTTTCCCCACTGGGGGCAGTCAAACTTTATTCTTTTTTTCCCTTTCCTCACTGGGGGAGTCCCAAATATTCTTTTTATTTCTTCCTTCCCCCACTGGGGCGCCCCTACTCCATCTGTTATTACCCTCCCCCCCCGGGGGAGTCAACTCTTATTTTTATAAACCCCCTTCCCCTGCTGGGGGCATCTACTCTTATTTTTATTCTCCTCCCACTGGGGGGGAGCATCTCTTTTTGTTATTACCCCCTTTCCCCTGGGGGATCATACTCTTATTCTGTTATTTCCCCCCCTGTTTTTCCCCGGGGGGAGCATATCTTATTCTGTTTTACCCCTTTCCCCCACGGGCAGTCAAACCCCTTTTTCTGTATTACCCTTCCCACTGGGGGATCAAACTCTTATTCTTTATTCCCCTTTTCCCCACTTTTCAGTTACCTTATTCTTTATTTAAAAACCCCTTTTCCCCATTTGGGGGAGTAAAACTTATTTTTATTACTTCCTTTTTCCACTGGGGGGAGCATACTCCTTTCTGTTTTCTCCTTCTAAAGGGGAGTCTATCATTCTTTTATACCCCCCTTCCCTCTGGGCAGTCATACCTTATTTTTATCCCCCCCTTCTTCAAGGGGGCACAACTCTTATTTGTTTAAACCCCCTCCTTTTGAGGGGCAGTCATACTTTATTTGTTTACCTCCTTCTCACTGGGGGCAGTCAACCCCTTATTCTTTTTTTTTTTTTTTTTTTTTTTATTTTTTTTTTTTTTTTTTTTTTTATCCCTTTCCCTCCCCTGGGGGGAGTCTATCTTATTGTAACCCCCCCCCTCCCTGGGGGGGTCATACCCCTTATTTGTTATTTCCCCTCTCCCTGGGGGGCAGTCTACCTTATTTTGGTATTACCCCCTCCTCCCCACGGGGGGATCTCTCTTATTCGTTATTAAACCCCTCCCCACTGGGGGCAGTCTCCTTTTTTTCTGTTATACCTCCTCCTGGGGGAGCCTCCCCCTTATTTTGTTTTCCCCCCCACGGGGCAGTAAAACTCTTTTCTTTTTATTTCCCCCCCAGGGGCAGCATACTCTTTTTCTGTTATATTACCCCCTCCCTCCACTGGGGGCGTCAATTTTTTTTAAATTTTTTTCCCCACTGGGGGGTTTATACTTTTATTTGTTTTACCCCCTTCCTCACTGGGGGGGAGTCTCTCTTTTTCTGTTATTAAATCTCCCCACGGGGGCATCATACTCAAATTTTTTTTACCCCCTCCCCCCACGGGCCCTCTTCTCTTTTTCTTTTATTTCCCCCCTCCCCCAATGGGGGGCATCATCACTATTTTGTTTTTTTACCCCTCCCCACGGGGCAGTCATACTTTATTCTGTTTTTACCTCCTCTATGCAGTGGGGCAGTCCACTCTTTTTTGTTATTACCTCCTTCCCCACCCGGGGGCATCATAATCTTGTTTTGTTATTTTCCCCCTCCTCCCTGGGGGGGTCAACTCTTTTCTATGTATTATCCTCCCTCCACTGGGGCATCTACTCTTTTTTTTTTTTACCTCCTCCTCTGGGGGGGGGGGGGGGGATCATACTCTTATTTTGTTATTACCTCC
>JAODAL010039192.1:0-38274 GCA_025379985.1 Phyllomedusa bahiana
CTCGTACCTCTACCTCCCTGTGCTACCCCCTCTTTGCTCGCTTACCACCTGCATTTCGCTCCATATTCAGAAATATAAAAATTTGAGAAGGTATGTAATAGGGTTTTGGGGAAAGTCTCTTATTAAAAGACGGAAAAACACAGCTATTCCCCAAATCCCTCTAATCAAAACAAAATTGCTAGATTCAAATTTAACTGCAAGGTGTCTATCAACAAATCTGGACTGGGCAAAAGTCCAAAAAACACGTAACTGTTATGTTTTGATATAATAAACGGTATTTTTTTGCACCTTTCATTCACCTGTGGGGAAATATAGAATTCCGGTTTTAAATTTACGTAGATGCTGCGTCAATGAACAGTGCTGGGTGCGCAAAAGTCAAAAAACACGTAACTGTTATGTTTTGATATAATAAAAAGTATTTTTTGCACCTTTCAATTCACCAGTGGTGAATATGAATTTCTGTTTTTAAGATTTACGTAGATGCTGCGTCAATGAACAGTGCTGGTTTTGGGAAAAGTAAAAAAAACACGTAATTTAGTTTTGATATAATAAACGGTATTTTTTGGGACCTTTCAATTCAACCTTTTGGTGAATATAGAAAATTGCTGTTTTAAGATTTACGTAGATGCTGCGTCAATGAACAGTGCTGGGTGCGCAAAAGGAAAAAAAAAACGTAACTGTTATGTTTTTATATAATAAACGGTTTTTTTGGATCCTTTCATTTCACCTGTGGTTATATAGAATTGCTGTTTTAAGATTTACGTAGATGCTGCGTCAATGAACAGTGCTGGGTGCGCAAAAGGCAAAAAAAAACGTAAGTGTTATGTTTTGAGATAATACACGGTAGGTTTTGCACCTTTCAATTCACCTGTGGTGAATATAGAATTGCTGTTTTAAGATTTACGTAGATCTGCGTTCAATGAAAAGTGCTGGGTGCGCAAAAGTCAAAAAACACGTAACTGTTATGTTTTGATATAATAAACGTATTTTTTGCACCTTTCAATTACACCCGTGGTGAATAAGAATTGCTGTTTTAAGATTTACGTAGAAAGCTGCGTCAATGAAAAATGCTGGGTGTGCCAAAGTCAAAAAACATGTAACTGTTAGTTTTGATATAATAAACAAGTATTTTTTGCCACCTTCATTTCACCTGTGGTGAATATAGAATTGCTGTTTAAGATTTACGTAGATGCTGCGTCAATGAACAGTGCTGGGTGCGCAACAGTCAAAAAACACGTAACTGTTATGTTTTGATATATAAACGATTTCACTTTATTCACCTTGTGAATATAGTTGCGTTTTAAATTTACTGTTTTGATTAACAGTGCTGGGTCGAAAAGGTCAAAACAAAACAGTAACTGTTATTTTTGATATAATAAACGGTATTTTTTGCACCTTTCAATTCACCTTGTGAATATAGAATTGCATTTTAGTTTTAAGATTTACGTAGATGCTGCGTCAATGAACAGTGCTGGGTGCGCAAAAGTCAAAAAACACGTAACTGTTAAGTTTTGATATAATAAACGGTATTTTTTGCACCTTTCAATTCACCTGTGGTGAATATAGAATTGCTGTTTTAATATTTTACGTGGGCTGCCAAGAACGTGTTGGGTGTGCAAAAAGTCAAAAAAACACGAAACTGTTATTTTTTTGAAATAATAAACGGTTTTTTTTGAAACCTTTCAATTCCCCCTGTGGTGAATATAAAATTTGCTTTTTAAGATTTACGTAGATCCCTGTGTCAATAAACAGTGCGGGTTGCGAAAAAAGTAAAAAACACTAACTGTTATGTTTTTGATAAAAAAAAGGGTATTTTTTTGCCCCTTTTTCAATTCACCTGGGGTGAATATAAAATTCCCTGTTTTAAGTTTTACGTAGATGCTACGTCAATGAACGTGCTGGGGGGCGCAAAAGTCAAAAAAACAGAAAAGGGTTATTTTTTGAAATAATAAACTGTTTTTTTTGCACCTTTCAATTCCCCAGGGGGGAATATAAATTTTGCTTTTTTAAAAAGTTTTTACGTGAGGTGCGTAAATAAAACAGTGCTGGGTCCCAAAAAAGTCAAAAAAAGAAACCTTTTAAAGTTTTTTTTTAAATTAAACGGTAAAATTTTGGGCACTTTTCAATTTCCCCCTGTGGTAAATTAAAAGAATTTTTGTTTTAAAAATTTACTAGCTTGCTGCGTCAAAAAACCCAGTCCCGGGGTGCGCAAAAGTCAAAAAACACAAAAAAACTTTTAATTTTTTTAAATAAAAATAAATTTTTTTTTTTTGCCCCTTTCTTTCCCCATGGGGTTTAAATATAGTTTTCGGTTTTAAGATTTATTTTGATGCTGTGTCAATAAACAGTGCTGGGTGCGCAAAAGTCAAAAAACACAAACTGTTATTTTTGATATAAAAAAAACGGTTTTTTTTGGGAAACCTTTTAAAAATTCCCGGGGTAAAATATAAAAATTGCTTTTTTAAAGATTTCCCGTAGTTTGCTGCGCAAGGGAACATTGCTGGGTGTGCAAAAGGGAAAAAAAACACGAAAAAACTTTTTATTTTTTTGATTTTTAATAAACGGTTTTTTTTTGCACCTTTCAATTCCCTAGGGAATATAAAAATTGTTTTTTAAATTTCTTAATGCCCCTTCAATGAACATGCGGGGTGCGCAACAGTCAAAAAACACGAAAAATGTTTGTTTTAAAAATAAAAAACGGTATTTTTGAACCTTTCAATTCCCTGGGGTGAATATGAAAATTGCTGTTTTAAGATTACGTAATGCGCTTTCCAATGAACAGTGCGGGGTTTGGCAAAAGTCAAAAACACGAAAGGGTTATTTTTTTAAATAAAATAAACGCTTTTTTTTTCCCCCCTTACAACTCACCTGTGGTGATTTATTTTTGGGCTGTTTTTTTTTTACGAAAGAGCGGTTTCAATGAACAGTGTGGTCCCGAAAAAGTAAAAAAACCCACAAAAACTGTTATGTTTTAAAATAATAAACTTAAAATGTTTTGCACCTTTAAAACCCCCCCTGTGGTGTTTTAAATTGCTTTTTTAAGATTTACGTAGATGCTGCTTTAAATTTGAACAGTGGGGGTGCGAAAAAAGTAAAAAAAACCCCAACTGTTTTTTGTTTTGATATAAAAAACGGTTTTTTTGCATTTTTCAATTCACCTGTGGTTTTTTATAAAATTTTGCTTTTTTTAAAAATTTACTTTTGGCCTGCTCAATAAAACAGTGTTGGGTGTGCAAAAAGTCAAAAAAACACTAACTGAATTTTGATAAAAATAAAGGGTTTATTTTTTGAAACCTTTAAATTCACCTAGGTAATATAAAATTTGCTTTAAAGTTTTTACGTAGTGTTTGCTTCAAAAAAATCCGGGGGCTGGGTGCCAAAAGTAAAAAAACACGTAACTGTTGTTTTGGGTTTTAAAAATAAACGTATTTTTTCCCAACCTTTTTAAAATTCACCGGTGGTAAAATTTATGGGAATTGTTTTGTTTTAAATTTACGTAGATGCTGCGGTCAATGAACAGTGCGGGTGTGCAAAAAAGTCAAAAAAACTGAAAAATTTTTATTTTTTGTTTTATAAAAAGGGTTTTTTTTGCCCCTTTTCCCAATTTTCACCTTGGTAAATATAAATTGCTGTTTTAAGTTTTATGTAGATGTTTCCGTCAATAAAAACAGTGCGGGGTTGTGCAAAAGTCAAAAAACACGTAAACTGTGATGTTTTGTACGATACCCCCGGAAATTTTTGGCAACAACAGGTGTAAGGGGAAAAATTTTTAAACACCTATCTGAAATGTATATGATAAAAAAGGGGGAGTTTTGAAACCTAACAAAGGGGAAAACCTGCAGTTACTAAAATAAATTTTATCCAATATAATTTTAAGGCTCCCCAATATCCGGGAAAAATTTTTCAATAGAAAACGGGTTAATAATAAAGATTTTCCACTCCCATGTTTTTCCACAAAGTCTTGGAACTTTATCCATTTTTTTTTTCCTTTTATAATAGGGGTTTTTTGTGTTCGCCGGGGGCCCCCCCCCCCCCCCCCCCCCCCCTCCCCCGTTGAATTTAAAGGGGGTAAAAATGCGGGTTTTAAAAATTCTCTTAGCTAATACATAAGATCTTCAAACCTCAAAACTAACTAAATTGGAAGGTCACAGCAAATTAGTAGAGTTTTCCCCCGTGCAGAAATAGACTAATTTCGCTGAGTTTTTTTTGGCCACAGGCAGAGCGCGGGCCCTTTTCCCCTAGGAAAGTGAAGAAAACTGAGGTTTGGAAACAGGAAACGCTGTTTATGTAAAACGGGGGGGTCAGTGTTTTTTCCCCGGGCCAAAATTCGAAACCCCTAAAAACATCCCAGCCCATGACTTTCCCCACCCACATTCACCCTGCTCTATTCTGAAATCGATTTGCTGGCCGAAAAAAATTCAGGAAGCGCCAAAAAAGGCGCAAACTTAATAGATGATGAAACAGTTTTTTAACCCTTTAAATTATCGCATGTTTGGAAAAATTTTCAAATCACCTTTAAAACCTTGCCCGATTTAAATTTTGCCCGATAAAAATCCCCAAAACCTAGTGTAACAAAAATTGGCTAAGGGGGAAACAAAACTTTGGAAAATTTTTTGGCCCAAAGGCCCTGGAAATTCCCCAATTTTTAATCCCATTGAAAAACTTGGGGTTTCAATCCAAGGGGACGGGGGGACAAAAAAAAATAACAAAAAATTGGGACAAAATGCAAGCATTGTTTTGTGCAAAAGGGAAAATTTGCTACATCAGGTTTGGTCCAAAAAATTGATTGAGAGCATCCCAGGGAGAATTGCAGAGGTCCGAAGAAAAAGGGGGTAAAACCACTGCAAATTTTTATTTGCTAAAAAAATTAAAAAATTTTCTTTCCCAAACTGTCTTTAAAAGTTTTTTTTAAATTTCTTTAATTTTGGATTGAAATTGTTTTTTTGTATGTGAAAAAACTTTCTGCCCAAAAACACATAAAAACCAGGGGGGCAACAAAATTTTGTGAAAATAAAATTATTTTTGTCTTTCCCTCAAAACTTTTGGAATGACGGGCAGCCCTGTACTTTTTTCTGTGACTCTATCTAATTGTCTGCCTAAGTTATGGGCCGAAAATTTTTTCCCTGTTGGGGAATTTTAAATTTTTCCAAATTCTCCACCCCGGGTTTTGGGTGAAAATTTTTAAACTTTGTTCCTCCCCCATAGACTTTAAGGGGTCATGGGCGAAAATTTGGTATCAAATACCCAAATATCGGCATGATTTTTTGGACAAATATTGACTATCAATTAACCCTCCAAAAAAAAGGGGAAATCTCACAAGAAAAACAGAGAGAGGGGCTTTTAATCACTATTTTTATATTTTGCCTTGGAAAAATTTAAAAAACTCAAACATTTTCTCAATTTTAAACACTAAAACAAAACCCTTTTATTATATATTAACCCTTTTTTACACACTTTTTAAAATTTGGGATTTCAAACCTTATTTATAAAACAAAATTTTTTACTAACCCCCGAAAGGGACCCCAAGCATCCTACTTGGGATTATCCCTATCTAAGGGGAACATAAAACATATAAGTTTCCCTTTGGAAAACCCTCTGCAGCGGGTTTTTCTTTTTTGACAGGGGTGAAAAATCAAAAATTTAAAAAATGTCATGCCTGCCCTTTTCCTGTTATAGGTTTGGGGTTCCACCAACTTTTTAAGGGAAAAAGGGAGTTATTCCTTCGAAGTGGGAAGGGGAAAAAATTAAAGGATGAAATTTAGGTTTTTTTAAAAAGGGGTGTAAGAGGTAAGTGTTGTACATAATAAAAGTTACGTTTTATTGTCATATAGATTGAGAACTGATAGAGTTTAAGTTTGCCTATGGCAAAATAGTAAATATAGTGATATTGACTATCGACTCAATAACGATAGTTGACACAATCGCTCATCACTAGTGCTGAGCACTTGAAGAATGCTGAGAAACCCGCTCAGTAGAATAATATGGACGTCATCAATTGGTTGCAAGCCAGCATAGTGCACCATACGTAACCGTATAACTTACCCTTACATAAACCATAACATAAGGCTGTGAGTTTTTGTTTGTCAGTATTTGCATTTAAGCAATCTGTGGTGTGAACTGAAACTCAACCAATGTGCAGTTTTGTCCCAAGAAATTACCCACTTCAAGGATAGGTGCATGAGTTATTCTTCATCAGTATTCTGAACCTGTGTGGTTTCTCCCATGTAGCACTGGGGATTAAATTGCCTCCTTCTGGGAATATTTTTCTGTCCAGTTTGGTCATGTTTCTGTGATTTTATTGCCCTGTCCAGATGCTATAATTTTGTAAAACTGGTTGATATGGAAATGGCACCAACATTCTTTTTTGCATGTTGTATGTGAGTGGGAATCCCAATCTGACCAAAAAAGAATTTCATTGATCACAAAGGTATAGACTAAGGGCAACATGAATGACTGGGGCCATGCCAGTATTCTGGTGTGCTATAAATCCAAAAACTGGCGTCAGCGCTGCCATCAGTCAACTATTAACTGTTCCAGGGCCCCATATAGCCAAATCAAATAGGGCCCCCACCCATAACTAGTTCCTATTTTTAACATATCAGTGGGCCACTTTTTGATTAGGTCCCCTGACAGGAGTACTGGCTGTACTGCCCTATTGGCACCCCTGACTAGCTCAGTCCTGTTCTCTCGATTCATGAGCAGGCACACTCTAAAATTAGGTGCATTTTGCAGTGACCGTGCCATTTTGTAATGCGCCCAATATGTAGATGCTTTCTGGCGGCTTGTTACACCAGAACCGTATGGTTCGACACATACATGAATGTTTTACAACAAAACAAGGCGCATAATTGTTAGATCAGCCAGACCAAGTTAAAAGTAGTCTACCTGAGCCTGAGTTGTTGTAGTTGAACTACAATGCACCTGTATGTATGTCCCGCAGTAGAACAGGTTCATACATTTCCTGGGCATTCCACACTACTAATGCATGGAGAATCAACTGAGGTGTGGAAGCCAAAGTTCATACATGCCGCACTAAGGGCAGTATGTATGAAATTTGGCATTTAAACTCCAAATTTCATGTGCATTATAATAGCATAGAATGCGCCTGATTTATGAACCTGCTCTACAGTGAGTCATAAATCAGGTGCATTCTAGCGCTAAGACAACAGTTCTGGCTCAGGTAAACCACTTTGAAAGTGCTCTACCTGTTCCAGCAGTAATGTGCTTAGAATTGCCGTAGCGAAGCTATAAATCTATAGCTACATATGGTTCTAGTGCACCCCGCCTCCCTCACACCCACCGAAATCAGGCGCATTACAAAGTGCCACTTGCCATCTGTAATGCGCCTGATAATGGTGTTCGGGAGGCTTTGCACTAATGTGAATGGGGCTGAAAATACACCAGACTTCTGGCGCAGCCCTGTTCATACATGTCCCACTAAGTGTCTGCAGACTTGATAGCGAGAGCAAAGCTATGGTCAAGAAAAGGGGTATAAAAGGCACAAACAAGGAAACTTGGGGAACACATATTGGAAGCCCACTTAGGAAGAGACACTGATTGGAGAAAAAGGTCTAAGGATTCATGAATGATAATTATATCTTTGTTATATGTTCATAGAGTTACTACTATTATTTTATTATTATTTATTATAGAGCGCCATGAATTCCATAGCGCTGTACAAACCAAGGGGTTCAGGTACATAATATAGGACAAATATACCAACATTAATTAACACACTGATACAGAAGGAAAGAGGACCCTGCCCGCAAGAGCTTGTATATGTATATGTGCATGGGTGGCAGCAGGGTTAGTAGTATGTTATAAGGCTCCTGAAGATGGTTTTTCAGTTACATTCTGAACATCTGGTTTGAAGGTGGAGGAGAGTCTGATGTGTTGGGGCAGTGAGTTCCAGAGAATGAGAGAAGCACGAGAGAAGTCTTGGAGATGGTTGTGTAAAGAGCTGACAAGAGGAGGGCAGAGAAGAAGGTCCTGTGAGGAGTGAAGATTGTGTGAGGGGAGGTCTCTGGAGATAAGGGCAGAGATGTATGGGGAAAGAGGTCATGCAGAGTCAAGTAGGTCATTCACTGGGCAATGGGTTTTAGCCAGTGTAAGAGATAGCATAGTTGGAGTAGTCATAGGAGAAGGACAATGAGATGAGGTGGATCACCAGCTCCCCGGAGTTGAGGATGGATGTGGAGAAAGAGTGCTATACAGGAGGCCACAGAAAAGAATGTTGCAGTAGTCTAGGCGACAGATGATGAGGGCATGAATACGCAATTTTGTGAAGTGAAAGTTAAAAAAAAGGAAATTCTGGAAATATTTTTGAGGTACAGGTGGCAGGAGATGGTCAGGAATTGAATGTGTGGTTTGAAGGACCATGTGCTTTGTGAGTTTTGTAACCTTTGTTGTATTTGTTGTTTTATTAATAACACATTTGTCTCAAATATTTATGGTTTCTTTTTGTTTCTATTCACATCTCCATATCATTTATATCATAATTGTAACAACAGCTTTCCAAATTATACAATATACAATACTTACAATTGTTACGGGTGTCCCTGCACCCCCGTGTCGGGTCGGGCAAGGCACACCCGCAACTCCGCATCCGCAGCGTCTCCTGCTGCGGGCCGGTGCCGCAGCCCGACGCTCGGGGGTGTGTGGTGGTTGGGTTGGGTTGGTCGGTGTTAGCTGGCGGACACTCCGGCGTGCCCAGTCATTGACTTACCTCCCACGCCTCCTGTGTCCGTGCCCGGCGGCGCGGCGCCTGCTAGGTTTCCCGTGCGGCGCGCTCCCCCTAGTCGGGCGGCGCGCTGGACACTGCAGAAAATTTTAAAGGGACAGTTCACGCAGGTGATACGTTCTCACCTGGTGCTGTTCCTATTTTTAGCTCTGCCCCCTCCTAGGCGACAGGGGCCAATCGATATTAGCCTCTGTGCCTAAGGAGGGAAGGCGTCTCTCAAACTGCCTTAGTTCATTACCGCGTGTACCGTATCTCTCTGCCGACCTCCTGTGACCACAGAATCTTGCCGCCTGTCCCTGACGCTTCTGCCCGTACCTTGACCAAGAACCTTTGCCGCCTGCGACTGACCTTCTGCCTTTCCCCGGACCACGACTTGCTCCCACGATTCTGTACCGCACACACGGTGCCTTCGGCTGGCCACCCCGCAAGCCCCAAGTCACGTCAGGGGTAATGTGACCTGTAGTAATCCTGCCGCAGCAAGTATCCAACCCCGCTTTCGGCGGGCCTCTGGTGAAAAACCGACTCTACTTAGATATCACTCCCTGGGCGTGCTTACTCCAATCGCTTGCGGTGGTCCAGCGATCCACTTGACCATCTTTGCAACAGTTCGATTCGGTCCATGGTATCCCGCCAAGGTGTAGCCTCTAGCCAAGCGACACTCAACCTCATCCGCCATTGTGGCCCCAGCATCGCAAGGCAGATCGCTCAGCAAGCCCAACAGCTTAACCAGTTCTATCATCTATGATGGCAGCAGGCTTCTCACCCACCCAGCAGCAGCAGTCAGCTGCCGGGGCATGCTTCCTGCGGGCAGCCCCGCTCCCGCTACTGACCGCGTTTACTCAGGTCCTAAGCTCCTTGTCTATGCCAACGAAGTTTGATGGGGATCTCTAAGCCTGCAGGTTTCATCACCCAATGCTTACTCCACGGTGGAACTCATGGCCGGGAGACAGTTTCCATCAGAAATCCTAAAGTGGCTTTTCCTTGTCAGATTCCTTTTTCTGTCTGGGAAGGCCCTAGGCTTGGAGCACCCCGCTTGTGGGACCGGAGAATGATCTCCTCACGCCAATCTGGGTACGTTTCTTCAGGAGTTTCCAAGTGATCCCTTCGAGGAACCTTGGTCCGCCTAGCAATCTTCAGCGGAAACCTCGTTACTGAACCTCCAGCAAGGGAACTCTCTCCTAGGTGACTATGCTGTGTCAATTCCGCATCTGGCGTTCCCGAGTTGGCATGGAACGACGCGAGCATTATGCCCACTTTCAAGAAGGGGGCTTTCCAGCCAGGTTAAGGACGGCCCTCTCCACCCTGGACCCCCCGTCCTCATTAAGTGAGCTTGATCCATCTGGCGACTCGGATTTTATATCCGTTTCTTCGAGAGGTGTGAGGAGGCCACGCCAGAACAGTGTCCCAACCCTAACACTCCGCCTACCCCGTTCTTGCACCGGTGTTTCGCTTCGGCCTCCACTTGCCTCCTTCCCAGCCAACCTTGAAGAGGCCATGCCAGTGGACTAGGAAGCTCCACCTAACTTCCTGGCAAGAATTTACCCTACTACGTGAGGAGGTATTCTATGCTCTACTGCCGGCAGTCCCGAACACCTCCTCAGTGGTTGTTCGCCCTTATTCCGTCCTCTACGGCCCGGTGAAACCACGCACCCTAGGCTTCGTGTAGAGGCGTCCCTAGGTGTGAAGAAGCCCTCTCCTCGTCTCATGCTGCCCATTTCTGGTCCACAAACTAAAAAAACTCCTCCGGGGTCTCGGTATCCAAGTGCTGCTTCCTGGATTCCCGTATCCGCCGGAATTTTATGGACGCTTGCATTGAGTGACCAAATATCGTCTCTCTGGTGGTCCGTCCTGGACCAACCCTTGTGGTCATCGCTCTTTCTCCGTGAGCTTTCTGAATCGACCCCCATCACCATTCTGGACTGAACCGGTGAATTCTTCAAGTAGGAGCCCTACACAAGAAAAGATTTGCATTCTTCGTAGTCTACCATCCGTTCCTCCTCATCTGACCTCCTGGGCACTCCTTGGCTGCAGTGCCATGGCCCCTATGTCTGCGACATGGAAGACGGGCGAAGTTTTGCGTTGGGTCGCAGATTGCCAGTCTCGCTGTCTAATGTAGTATCCTGGCTACGTTTCCCCGGGTGCGGCCCCTCTTCTCTTCTTGCCGGCTCCCAAACCACTGTCAGGTCTAGCCCTCAAGCCTACCATGACCTCCAAGATGTCTTCTCTGAGAAACAAGCAGATACACTTCCACCACGTCGTCCTACGATTTGTCCCATTGACCTGCTGCCTGTGACTCAGTCCCACCTCCCCGGGCAGGGTCTACCCCGTCTCGGTACCTGAGACTCAGGCTATGTCAGGGCCTACATAAAGGATGAATCTTCAGAAGGGGCTTTCATTCCGTAAGTCTAGCCTCTCCTGCGGGTTGGCCGGGTTCTTCTTTGTGGAGAAGAAGTTTCGGTCCCTACGACCTGCATTGACTACCAGTACCAGCGCTTAAACAAGATCACCATCAAGAACCTGGTAACCATTGCCACTGATTACAGAACTGTTTGACCCGACTCCGGGGAGCAAAATTTTCCTCCAAGCTGGACCTGCGGGGGGCCACACACCTCATTCGTATCCGAGAGGGTGACTAGTGGAAGACCGCCTTTAATACTCGTCGATGGGCACTTTGAGTACCTCTTCGATGCCTTTCGGTCTACTGTCAACGCACCAGCATCTTCCAGGAGTTTGTTAACGACATTTTCAGGTATCTACTGTATGTATGTCGTGGTTGTCTACTTGGACACATCCTGGTGTTTTCGCCCAATTAGGAGTGATCCCACCAGTCGACATGTACGCCAGATTTCTGAAAACGCCTACGTGAAAACCACCTCTACCCAAACAGAGGAAAAGTGCCAGATCCACCGAACCAGTCCTCCCGTTCCTCGGAGTATCATAATCATCGGACAAGGGTCATCAAATAGGATCCACCGCTAAACTGTCGGCGGTCCTCCAGTGGCCTCGACCTGTCGGTCTTTTCGGGCCATCCAACGATTTTTTGGGGTTTGCCAACTATTTTACAGACAATTCATGTCCCTCATTTCTCAACGTTTGTCGCCCCAATTGGTGGCCCTAGACCAGAAACGTCGCCAACCCCCGACTATGGGCCGCCAGCCATCCGAAGAGGCCTTCTCCAAATTAAAAAGGCGGCCTTCCTTCGCCTCAGTGCACCGGCTCCTATCCCGTCCTGGGGGGGGGGGGGGGGGGGGGGGGGGGGGGGGGGGGGGGCGGATAGCTGACTGCCCTATCTTTTTGGAGGTCGACACTCTTCCGTGTGCGCGGAAAGAGCTGTTCTCACCCAGAAGAGCCCTAAGGGCAATATTCGGAACCTGCGGGTTTTTTCTCTAAAAAAAATATTTTTTCGCCCGCTGAGAGAGAAACTACATCCCATCGGTGATCGGGAGTTTGCTGGCCATAAGACTTGCCTTGGAGGAATTTTATGGTGCGTCCACCTGTCCGGAGGGTGGCTCGACACCCCGTCTAACTCACATATTCACCAGTATCGACAAAAAATCTTCCTTTACCCTCCAAACTGAAGGGGCAGGTCGGCTGAACCCACGTACAAGCCAGATGGTCACGGTTCTTTTCCACTTTCGATTTTGTATACACTCTTCGACCCTGCAGACAAGTAACGTTAAAGCAGATGCCGCTGTCTTCTGTCCTCCGAATCCTAGCGTGAGAGGAGGAGGGCTAAGCCTCAGCACATTGTACGCTGCCCCATAACGGCTAATCTCCATGGCTCCCGCAACTCTCGGTCAGCACGCAACCTCCGGGCAGAGACGTATGTGGCGCCCGGTCACGTTCAGGCCGAAGAGTTACTGAACTGGACACTGCTCCCATTCAACAAGAATGGGCCGACACTCCTGGGGTTCGAAGGTCAACCTCTCTGATTTCCCGTTTTTTTTTGGTTGCCGGAACTAGCCAAAGGACGTGAAGGAATTCGTTTAGGCTTGTACTACTTGTGGCACTGCAACAAGTCACTCAGCGCACCCAAACCGGCGGCCTCTGGCATTAGACCTTTGCCCGTTCCCAACATGCCTTGGCGGACACATCGCCATGGACTTCATTCACCTGAACCCTGCCTCCCTCTGACGGTAACATACAGTTATCTGGGTGGTCACTTGACCGTTTTTCTAAATGAGGCCGCATTTCATTCCCTTGCCTGGTCTCCCTTCGGGCTCCTCGACTTGCCTCAGCAATTTTTTAAACATATCTTCCGTCTGGCACAGGACTCCGCCCTCCACATTGTCTCAGATCGAGGAGTACCAGTTTTGTTGCTAGATTTTGGCAGGGTGCCTCTAGCAGCTCTCCCTACCAAGTGAAACTGGACTTCTCTTCTGCATATTACCACCCACAGCTAATGGGCAGTGGAGAGAGAGTGAACCTCAAGTCTTTGGTTAACTATCTCTCGGCCACTTCGTGTCCGCAAGACAGGATGATTGTACGGGACTGATGGTCGGGGCTTACTTGTTGTTACCGGTGGCCTATTCCATGTGCAGTTCCTTATAACCCCTGGACTCTGACTCTACTACCCTGGGCATCCCCTTCTTCTCCATCGTCTTCGGTCGGCCATCGCCCGCCCACCCCGTGCCCGCTGCCGCTCTACCTCCTCCTTTGTCCACTGCGTGGATAGCCTGGTCCGCAAGACCATATCTGGCCGTTTGGAAGGAGTACTCGCCGATCCCTAGCTTTCAGCGCCTCGCCCGGTATGGAAGGCCAAGCGGACAAGCAAAAAAGGACTCCGCCTTTGCCTTTAGTCCCGGTGATAGAAGTTTGTGGTCTCTCTGTCCAAGGTATGATCCGCTTTAAAAATTCCCTCCAGCTACAAGCTGGTCCCCCGATTCTTAGGATCCCTTGAAATTCTCAGCGCATCTATCCTGTGGCCTACACGCTCCGGCTCGCCTCCGACCATGCGCTATAACCCAAACTCCGATCATGTCTCCCTGCTGAAGGCCGGTCATCCTAAACCGGGTTCTCCTCAGTCTGTGTTTCCCCCGTCCTCCCGTAGCTGATCTCCACCAAGTCTTTGGCCGTCCAAAGGAAATTTTGGCCACTAAGACGGTTAGGGGGAGACGATTTTTTTTGGTCAGACTTGGAAGGGGTTTGGGCAGAGGAAAGTTCATAGGGAGCCGGAGGAGAATATCCGTTGGATCCGGGGTCTCCAGTCTAGGTTTATGCGGGCCAGAAAGAGGGTGGAGGCCAAATGGGGTGGTATCTGTTACGGGTGGTCCCTGCAGACCCCCGTGTCGGGTCGCAGGCACACCCCCCAACTACCGCAGCGTCCTCCTGCTGCGGCCGTGTGCCGCAGCAGCCCAACGCTCGGGCTGCGACACTAGCCCGTCGTGCCCAGCATTGGACTTACCTCCCACGCTCCTGTCCGTCCCGGCTCGCAGCCTCCCTAGCATGTTTCCTGACGGGTGCGCGCGCTTCCCCCCTGCGGAGCGCCTCGTGCGCGGCACTGGCAGGAAAATTTAAAAGAGGGACAGCACGCAGGAGATATGGTTCTCACCTGGTTGCTGTTCCGATTTTAGAGCTCTGGCCCCTTCCTAGTCACAGGCCGAATCGATAGTGTGCCCTTTGCCTAGAGAGGAAGCCGTTCTCAAACTTGCCTAGTTCCATACCGCGTGTACCGTACTCTCTGCCTCCGTCCAGTGACCACGAATCTTGCCGCCTGTCCCTGACCCTTCTGCCCGTTGCCTTGACCAAGAACCTTTGCGCCGCCTGTCACTGACCTTCTGCCTGTCCCCGGACCACGAGCTTGCTCCCGATTCTGTACCCGCACAAACGCCTCGGCTGCCACCGGCAAGCAAGTTCACGTCATGGGAGGTATGAGCCTGGTAGTAATCTACCCGCCCAGCAGTCCATTCCCGCTTTGGCGGCGGGCTCAGGTGAAAACCGTACTACTTATATTCCACTCCCTGGCGTGGCTTACGGCCATCGCTTCGGTGGTCTCGAGGATCCACTACCATCTCTTTGCAACACAATCTTAATAACCCCTCTCATGGCTTGTATCGACAGTAGGAGTGTATTGTATATATTCAGACAGACAGATAGTTATATGATGTTGATATAAAGTATATGTGATCAGTTATTATCTATCTACTCCTACACAAAGTCTTTGATTTTGGTGTTAGTATTAGTGTTGAGCGATTTTTATCGACAAAGTTGAAATCGGCAAGGTTTTATGGTGAATTTCAGAAATTTCCAAGATCGATGCGATAATTAAGGTTAAAAATACTGTGCATCATCGTATTAAAGATCGCGCCTTTTTCGGCTGCTCTCGGTAATTTTGTGGCGATCTCAGGGCAAATCATATTATATCAGAATAGAGGCAAGTGAGATTTGTGTGTCGACTCATGACTGGATGATGTATAGTTGGCGATTGGCTGGAAAAAAAAATTCACAAAATTGACCACTCTCGTTTTAAACATAGAACACGATTCCTCCTGTTTCATCAGCCTCAGTGTCCTCCTCAGCGTCTCATAGTGATATGACCTGCGTTCTGCCTTAGCCAAACACTCAGGTGGGCGTGAAATTAGTCTATTTCTGCACAAGAACACCTCTACTATTAGCTTGTGATCCTTCCAATTTAGTTAACATTAGGGATTTGAACATTTTATGTAGTTAGCTAGAGAATTTTAAAGGCAGAATCTACAACTGTAAGAATCACGGCGGTGGGAGCGGGGTGGGGGGGGGTGGGGCCCCCCCGCGAACACAGACAAGTTCACTTATCTTTATAAGAACACTGATAAAGTTCACCCAAGAACTTAGTGAGACATTGTAGTCTAGGAATATCTTTATTATTAACAGTGTTGCTATTGAAATATTGTCCTGATAAAGGGCAGCCTGAACTTTATATTGGCATAAGACATGCATTTTCAAGTAACTGGCAGGTCTCTTTGTTACTGCAAAACTCCACTTTTATTAATTAGTATAAGCAATTCAGATAGTGTTCGAATTTTTACCCATTACAACAACTGTAGTACTGTTGATATAGTCCCCTCATGCTCATTAGAATACAAACACAGCAATCTTGTAGTCAGCACAGGTTGGTTTGTTGGCCAAAAAAATACCGTGTATCATACGGAAAACAATCACAGTTACGTGTTTTTTGACTTTTGCGCATCCCACGCACTGTTCATTGACGCTGCAGCAATCTATATAAATAATAAAAGCAGGCAATTCTATATTCACTCACAAGGTGAATTGATAGGTGCAAAAAATACAGTTTATTATAGTCAAAACACAACAGTACGTTGTTTTTATGCGCTTTTGCGCACCACAGCACTGTTCATATGACGCACAACTACGTAAATCTTAAAATAACAATTCTATATTTCTCACCACAGGTTAATTGAAATGTGCAATAAAATGACAGTATATTATATCAATGCCAACATAACAGTTACGTGTTTTTTGAACTTTTGCGCACTCAGCCACTGTTCATTGACACAGCAACTACGTAAATCTTAAAATAGCAATTCTATATTCACCACAGGTGAAATGAAAGGTGCAAAAAATACTGTTTATTATATCAAATCATAACAGCTTACAGTTTTTTTTGACTGTTTGTTGCGCACCCAGCACTGTTCTTTGACGCACGCATCTACTTAAATCTTAAAACAGCAATTCTATATTCACTGCACAAGGTGAATTGAAAGTGCAAAAAATACCGTTTTATTTATATCAATACATAACAGATACAACATACAACTCCTTTTCCTGGCACTTTTTAAATCTGGGGGTCACCAGGTTTAATGGTCATTCACATGCGGTCGCAGGACAGGTAAATAAGTCGAATGTCCAGTGAAACTAAAATGAGTGGTTGAAAGAACTCCTTTTTTCGACGGCACTATTTTAAATGTGGGGGTCGCAGGTTTGGGCTCATTCTGTGGGCCCAGGAACAGAATCAAGTCAATGCCAGTTCACCTAAAATGGTGGTTAAAGACTCCTTTTTTGTCGGCACTTTTTAAATGTGGTTGGTCATGCAGGTTTTGGGGCTCATCGCTAGCTTCTCAGGACATTATATTCAATGTTCCAGTTTCAAGTAACATGATGGTTCAAATCATACGTGCCTTCATGGCACTTTTTAATTTGTGGTGATGCAGGTTTAAGGGTCAGGCTGTGGTACAAAACAGGGATAGTAAATGGTCTGAGACTTTTTTCATGTGACTTTTTAATCACCTAAGTGTTGTTGCCTAAGAATGTAGCACAGTATCCATTTGACTGGTTGTGGATGTTATTTACAGCTTCTAATTTCAGCTTCCTCCATGCCTTGTTTGGGTTAATAATAAATGAAGTGTTGTTGCTCTCCCATAGACTTTAATGGTCCATCGCTGCATAATCGATGCTCACTATCGAAAAACTAATCGATATGCGGCCGACTATCGCTATCGATAATCGATCTCGATAGCCAACAGCAATCGCTCACACTAGTTAGTATAATGTTACTGTGGTGTCGCATAGGCATGTTTTTTAGTTTAGCCATTTCAAGGAAATAGCAGAAATTCCTTGTGCACTGAGCTGCTGATAAATGAATGTGGTTTGGTAAAGAAATAAAAAGATAACAGGAGGCTCCACATTTCTGTATCTAATAATTTGCATTTAGTAAATAACTCTTCTTACTTTTTTCTGACTTTTATTGTGTAAATAAAACTAAGAGTAGCAAGTGAAAGAAATGCAGACGGCACTCACCGGAACTTTGTAGCGGTACTTTAATTCAGAATTTCGGCATAACAGCAGGCGGGGACAGATGGTATAACAAACAGCCTACGAGTCCGTTCGCGTAGTTACTCAACAGCTTTCTCAAGGCATGTCGGAAATGACGTACCACTCTTAAAATCCCCGGTGTGCCGTCAATCACAACATACAGACTGGCAACATATTAAATCACAAGATGACAGATTAAAAACAAACACTTAAAACGTACCAACTCTATAAACACATATCTATTCATTTAATATCCTATTCACAAAAACGAAGACAGGTCATTCCTGTCATTTAAACCCCCATAGAGGCCCAAAGCTGTCGGAGTACGCAAATCCACCTAGCCTCACATCGTAAGAGTCTTGTATGATCGACTACTCCCTTCACTCAATGGAAATACAGTTGTATTCCTGGCAAACCAGAAACATCAGATTTGGTCACCATTATGCCACTCATGCATATGAGCAATGAATCTGGGAGGCACCCTTACTTAGTTTTTATACTGAATATAGATGGTTCTTCTTATCTGACAAACAATGGACTAGTCGTTTTCCTATATAGAATCAAACCACATTTTACACCAACATGGCTTATACTCTACATAATTATTCGACGACATGTAATCACTTCATCTACTGTATGTGTTATAACCTTCCAATACATACAGTGTTTACCGTATTACCATCTTTTCCACAAAAATGACAGCTAACCAGGCATATAAGCGATTACCCTTAGTGATAGCAGCTCACTGTAACCAATTACCACGGGTAGAAACAATGTTTCCAAGACAAGTTTTCATCATGAGACTCTTACATTTTCTAATGTTACAATTGGGGATTCCTAAGTCTTTTCAAAACTCCAGACCTGATTCAAGTATATGCCAAATTAGATCGCTAATGGCGTCCTTCACCACGTCGGACATGATAATTATATTCAAAGGGGAAAATAGATCTTTCACTCTTCTTCTTCATACTTTTACTGAAGCACTAACCGATGTCTATCTATGGTTAATAGCTCTAGAAAAAGCATCTGTAGATAAGTTGTATCATTATAACTCTCCTAATTCTCAATCTGTCAGCCAATGCTTAAGGATTGTTCAATGATAAATCTTGATACTCACGGTATTGTTGATGGGCCGTAACCTCAAAAACTTTCCAAATGGTAACGATTTTATTACTTGGGTCAGGAGTGAATAACTGTCAAAATGTAGTAGTTAGTTTGTGTGGCGGTGGGCTTCCTATAGCCCCTTGTTCACGATTTTTCATCAATCAAAAATAATCTCAACACTAGTAAATACTAATGGACTTATCTCCCAAAATTGATGTAAATTCCATGTGTAATGTTATTATTATTTATATATTTCATAAAATCATGGAATTGAGACTCAGAATAAATTAGACGGGTTGTGAGCAATATTTTTGTGGCGGCATTAAAAGTAAGGTTTTTCACCCTTTGTCACCGGGCTCCTAACTGTTTAATTTTAGCAGAGCAGTTATTCGAGATGTGAAAGCACTGGTATTTCCTACAGTATCATCTAATTTAACCAATGATGAAATGAAAGCAACAAAGCCTTAGTATCTAAAAGATAAGAGGGAACACTAGACAAGATAGGTCGTAACAGCCAATCCAAATATTGGATAGTGGTTCCGTAATAGGAGGGCCCTTACTGGCCACAGTATGGGGAGGGTATCGGCCTGGGGAGTTCTCCATGGACTTATGTACATTTTTCGGGAGAAAATACCAATTTGTCTTAAGGTTCAGAAGGTATTAATTTCTCCTCTAGATGTTATAGACAAGAAACCATTGGATCTACCCTTCTGTAACAACGTTCGTAATTTGTTCAAAAAAGAAATGGTAGGATCACTACGCAGTTTTGTATATGTGTGAATGTCACTTAACTGGCGAGTAGCCTCAAGCATATAATATTTCTTATCCATCACAACAATATTTCCCCCTTTGTCAGCGGGCTTTATCACAATCTCCCTATTACCTTTCAATTCTTTCAATGCTTTCATTTTATCATTGGTTAAATTAGATGATACTGTAGGAAATACCAGTGATTTCACATCTCTAATAACTGCTCTGATAAAATTAAACAGTGAGGAGCCCGGTGACAAAGGGGGAAAAAACTTACTTTTAATGCCGCCACAAAAATATTGCTCTCAACCCGTCTCATTTATTCTGAGTCTCAATTCCATGATTTTATAAAATATATAAATAATAATAACATTAACATGGAATTTACATCAAATTTTGGAGATGTCATTAGTATTTCTGAATGTTGAGATATTTTTTGTTGATTGACAAAATCTGACGCAAGGGGTAATAGGAAGCCACCAGTCACATAACTCACTACTAACCATTTTGACAGTTTTCCCAACCCTGACCATGTAAAAAAATCGTTAGCGCCATATTAACATCTTTTTTGAGGTTAACTGGGGCGCAATACAATAGTGAGTATCATGATTTCCTTGAACAATACCTAAGCATTGGCTGACAGATTGAGAATTAGAGGGTTTGTAATGAACAAACTTACTCTCAGATGCTTTTTCTAGGAGCTATTAATCCAAGATAGACATCGGTTATGTTCAGAAACGAATGAAGAAGAGAGTGAAAGATCTACTTTTCACCTTTGAATATAATAACATGTCGCGATCTGGTGAAGGGAGCCATTAGAAATAATTGGCATATACTTGAATCAGATCTGGAGATGTTTGAAAAGACTAAGGAACCCCCAAAGTGTAACATTTGAGAAAGATTTAAGGATTCTCCATGATGAACTTGTTCATCGAAACATTGTTTCAAACGCCGTGTTATTTGGTTACACAAGGAGTATCTCCCTAAGGGTAAACGTAAACGGGTTTCCTGCTCATTTTGTGAAAAGATGGTAATTCATGGAACACTGTAATGTAGTTGGGAGGTATAACACATACAGTAGATGAATTATTACATGTCGAACTAATTATTTGGAATATGCCATGTGGTGTAAATGTTGTTTATTCTATAATAGGGAAAACGATCCGTCGCATTGTTTGTCAGAATAAGAGAACATCTATATTTCCCCAGTTAAAACTAAGAGGGTGCTCCCAGATTCATTGCTCCATATGGGCATGAAGTGCATAATGGTGACATCATCTGATTTCTGTTTGCAGAATACAACGTATCTTCCCATTTAGTGAAGGGAAGAATCAACGATACAAGACACTTACTATGTGAGCTAGGTGGATCTTGCGTACCGAAGCTTTGGGCCTTATGGGGTATTAATGACAGGAATGACCTGTCTTCGTTTGTGAATATGGAATAAATGTATTAGATATTTGTTATAGAGTTGGTACAGTGGGTTTGTTTTTAATCTGTCATCTTGTGATTTTAATATGTTTGGCCAGTCTGTATGTTTATTGACAGGCACACCGGGGATTTAAGACGTGCGTACGTCATTACCCGACATGCCTTTAGAAAGCGTGATACACGCGAAACGATCGTAGGCTGTTTGTTATCACCATCAGTCCGCCGCCTGCTGTTATGCCGAATAATTCTGAAATTAAAAGTACCGCTACATAGTTCCTTTGTAGAGTGCCTCTGCATTTCTTTCACTGCTACTTTTGGACTCTTTTCTTATACTTGAGGACCTGAGCACCGCCGGTCAGCGTGACTGTGTTGGCCGTATAATGGCTTAAGTATCGCTGTTCATCTGAGGCTGCTTTGACTCCTATACTTTAATCTGATACCACGCTGGTGGTCCTGATTGAAACTCTCTTCCTGTAAATAAAACTAAGATCACAATTGCTCCTTTTGTGCAGAAATGGAAGTTATGTTTGATGCCTGAAAATCACGGTCTACATTGATACTAAGAGAAGGACAACCTGTGTCCCGTGACCACTTGAATCTTCTCTGTCATGTTGAAAAGATACATAGGGATGTCTCACTCATTATTATCAACTCTTCTTCTGTTTTGTGACCTCTTGGTGTTATTAGGGGATATATTAAAACACAAGAACACGTCAATTGTGAAAGCCAATAACCAGACCCTGAGCTACATCCTGCTCCTCTCTCTGCTCTTCTAATTTTTATGTCATCTGTTATTCATTGAACATCCTACATGGATCTCATGTCTGCTCCGACAAGTGGCTTTTGGGATAATTTTCAGTCTTGCAGTTTCTTCCATTGTAGCTAAAACAGTCACTGTAGTCTTGGCTTTTCACACCATCCAAACAGGCCGAAAACTGAGGCATTGGTTGCGGAGAAATCTGTCCACATCATTACTCATTACTGGTACAATAGGAGAGGTTGTGATTAGAGATGGGAGAATTTCTCAAAATTCGGTTCGCTCACTTCACCGAATTTTCCAACAAAAAATAACTTTTTTCCGAATTACTTCGCGACGAATCACGTTAAAAAACAGCTATTTCCAGGCTGCACAGAGCCTGCAGGGTGCTGTAGACCGTTGTGCCATGCTTAAATATGCAGAGGGAGCTTGGTTTGGTCTTCATACAGTGTTGTGTTTTAGTATGACACACACATGACTGCCGCCGCAATTAGAATCGCTTTACTCTAAAATTCCCAGGGCACTTAAGAACGCAAAACTGACCAAAAAACTGAAGCGGGAATGTTGCCTGATAAAGTCATGCCAGCAAAAGCTGGAAAAAAACAAGCTGAGAGCTCAGGTGGCAACATTAGTGACAGAGTGTGGAGGTGACGGCGGCAGCCACAGCAGCATGAGGTCAGACAGTGGCACAATGACATTCTGGAGGTGGCAAAAACAGGAGTAGGCCAGAGAGTGGCACAATGACACAGTGTGGAGGTCACGGCAGCAGCCACAGCAGCAGCATGAGGTCAGAAAGTGGCACAATGACATTCTGGGGGTGGCAAAAACAGGAGTAGGCCACAAAGTGACACAATGACAGAGAGTGGAGGTGACGGCGGCAGCAGCATGAGGTCAGACAGTGGCACAATGACATTCTGGAGGTGGCAAAAACTGGAGTAGGCCACAGAGTGGCACAATGACACAGTGTGGAGGTCACGGCGGCAGCAGCATGAGGTCAGACAGTGGAACATTGACATTCTGGAGGGGGAAAAAACTGGAGTATGCCACAGAGTGGCACAATGACACAGTGTGGAGGTCATGGCGGCAGCAGCATGAGGTCAGACAGTGGCACAATGACATTCTTGAGGTGACAATAACAGGAGTAGGCCACAGAGTGGCACAATGACAGAGAGTGGAGGTGACGGCGGCAACAGCATGAGGTCAGACAGTGGCACAATGACATTCTGCAGGTGGCAAAAACAGGAGTAGGCCACAGAGTGGCACAATGATACAGTGTGGAGGTCATGGCCGCAGCCACAGCAGCAGCAAGACGTCAGACAGCGGCACACTGACCTGCTGGACGTGGCAAAAAATGGAGTAGGCCACAGAGTGGCAGAATGACACAGTGTGGAGGTCACGGCGGCAGCAGCATGAGGTAAGACAGTGGCACACTGACATTCTGGAGGTGGCAAAAACAGGAGTAGGCCACAGAGTGGCACAATGACAGAGAGTGGAGGTGACGGCGACAGCAGCATGAGGTCAGACAGTGGCACAATGACATTCTGGAGGTGGCAAAAAAAGGAGTAGGCCACAGAGTTGCACAATGACAGAAAGTGGAGGTGACAGTGGCAGCAGCATGAGGTCAGACAGTGGCACAATGACATTCTGGAGGTGGCAAAAAATGGAGTAGGCCACAGAGTGGCACAATGACAGAGAGTGGAGGTGACGGCGGCAGGAGCAACAGCATGAAGTCAGAGAGTGGCACAATGACATAGTGTGGAGGTCACGGCAGCAGCATCAGCAGCAGCATGAGGTCATGAAGTGGCACAATGAGGTGGGTGGCAATACCAGCCCCTGGTAAAGATGGTAGGTGGCAGATGGAGAAACTGTCAGCAGATGTGTGGCATCAGGCGGGTGGCGGCATCATAATAGTGGCTGAGGCAGGTAGTTTGAACCCAGACTAATTTCTCATGGCTGAGGCGTCATGGCTGATGTAGTCTGACGCCTAAGGCATTGGTGTGTGGAAATCCTGGCCGATCCACGCTTGATTCATCTTGACCAAGGTCAGTCATTCCACAGTTCCCGTGGACAAGCGGGTTCTCCTTGGGGTAACGATGGCCCCCGCCGCACTGAACACCCGCTCTCATGCCACACTACTGGCCGGGCAGGATAGCTTCTCCACTGCAAACTCGGCAAGTTGCGGCCACACATCCATTTTGGCTGCCCAGTAGTCCAGCGGATCTTCTAACTGGGGTGGCAGAGTGCTGTCCAAGTAGGCCACTACCTGTTGGTTCAGGGACTGCTCCAGGTCCTGCTGCTGCTGCATGCTGCGCGACTACCCTCCTCACTAGGCGAGTGAAGGAAGCTGCTCATCAGTGACTCCAGACTTAGGTTGCTGCTGATAGAGCTGGTACTGCTCCTACACACCCACCTTCCCCCAACAGCCGCGGCAGTAGTACGTGAGCGCTGAGGAACCCCCCGGTTAGAGGAGGGACGATGCCGCACATAGGCAGCAACCAACTGACTATGGAGGATTTCCCTATAGTATTTGAGTTTGTCCTCCCTCTTGCACCGGTAGCGAGGGTCCAATAGGGTCGAGAGCCAGAAGTAATCTCTCTGCCGGATGCTGTCTATTCGGCTGTCACTAGCCAGGCAAATCAGCATTCTGCTGGCCATCTGCACAAGTGACTCCTAGGGGCTCCCTGCCTCCATCTCCACTGTATACTGCCACGGTGCTTGAGGGTTATCTGCCTCGTCTTCCTTATCTCCATGTACCTCCTCCAGCTGCTCCTGCTCCTCCTCTCTTGTCACCTGGGTAGAAAATCCACTCATTTCACCAGACAATGCTTCTGCTCCAATGTCCTCCTCCTCCTCCATTTCAGTCCCCACCGGACTCATGTGGCCGTGAGATGTAGTCGCCATGTCTCCAGTCCCCTGCCCAGACAGATTTTTCAGCATCTGTTCCAGGACATGAAGCAGTTGAATGACGCTTTTCATCCCGTAGTCCTGGCGACTGACAAATAACGTCGCCTCCTCGAATGGCCTCAACAAACGGCAGGTGTCACACATGAGCTGCCACTGGCTGACATCAAAGTTACACAGGGGAGTACTCCTGTCCGCCTGGATCATCAAAAAATCGTTAATGGCCTTTCTCTGTTCATACAGTCGGTCCAACATGTGCAGGCTGGAATTCCAACTTGTGGAAACATCGCATATCAGAGTGTGTTGGGGGAGGCCGTTCTGCCGCTGCAACTTAAGGAGGGTGTTCCTGGCTTTGTAGGAATGGATGAAGTGGATGCACAGTTTCCTGGCCATTTTCATAATCTTCTGAAGATCGGTGGAAGACTTCAGGAACCTTTTCAAAACCAGATTGAACACGTGCACCATGCAGGGCACATGGAACATCCCTCCTCGGTGCAGTGCGGACACCATGTTCCTCTCATTTTCCGTCCCCATGGTTCCCATTTGCAGTTGGCGCGGAGAAAGCCACACATCGATTTCTTGTTGCATGACGCGGAGCAGTTCCTCCCCTGTGTGACTTCGTTCGCCGAGGCAAGCCAGGTGTAGAACTGCGTGACACCGCTGTGCCCTACACATGTGGTATGATGGAGCAGTACTTGTGGAGGTTTGAGATGGTGGTGGTGGTGGAGGAGGAGGAGGCGGCATTGGCGCGGGAGCCGCAGTTTTGACAACGTGGAGGAGAAAGCAGCGTCTCCTGTCCCAGTTGTTGGTGTGCCTGGGCAGGAAGCACATTCACCCAGTGGGCCGTAAAGAAAATGTACTGGCCCTGACCGAGGTTACAGCTCCAGACGTCCGCGCTGCCTTGTACCTTGGAACAAACCGATAAGCTCAAGGACTGGCCCACCTTCTGTTCTACATATTTATGAAGTGCTGGTACTGCCTTTTTGGAGAAGAAATTACGGCTTGGAATTCTCCATCTCGGCTCGGCACAAGCGATTAGTTTTCTGAACAGTGCAGAGTCCACCATTTGGAAAGGGAGGGACTGCAGTACCAACAACTTGGACAGGAGCACGGTCAGCTTCTGCACCTTAGGATGGTTGGACGCATACTGTTGTCTCTTTGCAGTCGCCTCGCTGAACGACTGCTGGCGCCATGAGTAGCGAGGAGCAGGAGCATCTGGACCGGGAGATGATGTCAAAGAAAAACAGCTCCCTTGTAACGGAGGCGTGGATCCGATGGGCCAACGCACGCGGTGATAGCTAAGCCACGCCAGGAATGGAATCTAAGTAGCCCCCGCTTTTCACCAGAGCCCGCCGCAAAGCGGGATGGACTTGCTGCGGCGTGAGGCTACCAGGTCCTTACCCCTGACGTTTACTTGCTTGCGAAGGCAGCCGGGTACAGGCGTGGTACAGAAATGTAATCCGGAGGCGTAGTCGGGGACAGGCAGAAGGTCAGGGCAGGCAGCAGAGGTTCATGGTCAGAGGAGGCAGACGGTCAGGGCAGGCGGCAAACAGGCAAGGTCAGGAAACGTAGCGGAACGGACTGGTACAGGGTAATCAGGACGGAACAGAAATACTCTCTAGACACTAGGTAAGCACACCAACAGACTAGCAGGAAGTACTGGGGGCGGATACCTTAAAAAGAACCAGCGCCCGATAATGACCAATTATCGGGACACTGGCCCTTTAAATTTAGAGAAGCCGGTGCGCGCGCGCCTTAAGCGGCGGCCACGGGTAAGGCAGGAGCGGCGTTCACCGGAGCGCGGCCGGGTAAGAGAGGCGGCGCCGAGGCAGCAGAGAGGTGGTCGCGGGCCGCCGCGCCGGACCCCCCGCGAGCGGGGGGATGGTCGCGGGGGGCAGAGGAGCCCGCGACCCCCGTGACATCCCTTCTGTAGAGGTGGTGGAGCCTTGACTGGCTGCAATGGCATGCGTGCCACTGGGCGCTGCGGCTGCTGCTGCGGCTGCTTCTGCGGCGGCGGGATGGACCACCACATCTGAGCCACGTTTCTCCTAGGCCATCTGATGGTGACGCTGCATGTGTTGACGCAGGGCTGTGGTGCCAACGTTAGCTCCCTGGCCACGCTTCACTTTCTGCCTACAGATTCTACATATACCCATATTCAGCTCCTCCTGTGTCTTAGCAAAGAACTGCCACACCGCCGAGTATCGGATTTTACCGCCAACGCTCCGCACTGAGTGACTACTGCCGCCGCTGCCTCGCTGAGCCCCTGTGCCGCTACTTTCCTGGACCTGCGAAGCGGGTTTTTTACCCCGTGGCCGCTTGGCTCCCGACCTCACACTGCTGCTATCCTGCTGACTCACGGCCACACAACCCACTTGCTGGCTGCACTGCTGCCTGACGCGCAAGCAGACGCCCTCTTCTCCTGATGATGATGAAGCCCTTGCCTCACCCGGCTCCCAAGTGCGGTCGGCTACATCATCATCTATTTGTGTTTCATCGTCACTGCTGTCCTCATCACCGGTCTTGGTATGCAGAGGCTGACCCCTCACAACATGACCTCCCATGCCACTCTCAACATCTATACTTTGCAGCCTACTGCAAAAAGCAGGGGATAGTGGGCCCCATTTCTTCGCTGCCAAGTAGCTGCTGACTGCCCTCCTCAAATTGTTCATCCTCGCTATATAGTGGCGCTGAGCCCAGACCACATAGTAAATCTCTGGCTGAGGGAACCGGATGAGACAGAGGTGGGTTGAGGACAGGTGAGGGCCGCTGACCCGGTCCCGGGCCATGCCAACTAAGGGTTGCGTCTGACGTTCCCACCGACTCTTGGCTGGGGTTGTCAGATGTCATCTGGGAGGAAGTGGATGACCTAGTCAACCAATCAAGAACCATTGGGTTGCTGAACAACACACGGCCGCTAGATGACAGCGGCAGTTGTGGCCTCACCGAGTGACCCCTGCTGCGACGTCCCCTTGCTGTGCTGCGACCTGGGCCTGGAATGTTTGTGCCTCTGCCACTCGCAGGTGAAGAGCCTGCCACCTCTTTGTCTGACATACTGTTTGTTCTAAAATGTACAGACACTGTTTGATGAAGATATCTGTATATGATAAATACACACCCTGTATTTGACTCCAAATGAACCCACTAAGAAGCTTGGGTAACCCTTGGATATAAATTGCGCTCCACAAATGGGCAGGAAAAATTTACTTGTATGTGCTGTTTAAAAACTCTGTGTATTTTACTGAATATAAAAGCACAAACAGGCTTAATTAACCTTCGGATATGAATTATGCTACAGAATTTCTTCTGTGGCGGTGAAAAACAAAGTTTCTTTTACTGAGTACAACTGCAGAACAACACTTAATTAACCCCTGGTTGTAAATTGCGGCAAACAATTGAGCAACCACAAACTACGAGCTTTGTAGCGTGTTACAATGGCGTGTTTTTTACGCTACACAACAAGAGAAAAAATTGTAATTAACCTTCGCTTGTGAATTATGCTACAGGAAAAATGTATTTTTTGGCGGTGAAAAAGACGGTTTCTTTTAGTCACCACAACAGCAGAACAACGCTTAATTAACCCCTGGATGTAAATTGCGCAAAAGAATTGAGCAGCCAAAAATGAAGTGGTATTTGTATTGTAAAAACGCTGTTTCTTTAAATGAATACAACAGGAACAGGCTTAGATTCCCCCTTGGATATTCAATGTGCTGTGAGCAGATAGCATTAAAATGTATATGCAGCTGCACTGGACACACACTGGACTTCAGATCCAATACCCCACAAAATCAGAAATAGAACATTAAGAGAAGCAGTCTCTGAGACAAGCTGAGACACCCCACAAAAATCGCTGTATAAAAATCAGTTCTTCAGTAACAATCAGCCGCGGCAGCACCTTCCCTGATCAGTACAGTGAGAGCGGTATGAGCTCCCAGCGTCGCGCCCGGACTTATATAGTGCGGTGACGTCACAGAATCCCGCCGGTCTCTGATTGGCTTCATCTCTGCACATGTCATGCAGGCTATGCCCTTCTTCCTCCCAGAGTGCTTTGCCCCATGTAACGCCATGTGCTCGCAGCCATTTTATCAATCAAAAGCACACTTCGTTCACCCGAAGTACCCCAAACTTCGACTTCGTTCAGAACCGAAGTTTTCCTGAAATTCTAAACAAATTCCACTTCGTTAGAATCAATTCGCCCATCTCTGGTTGTGATCTGTGTCTTCTCGTTGTCTTTCTCTCCACCATTCCCAGATTACAACGCTGAGATAGAGATTGGAAAGATAATCTTACAATGCAATGAGGGATCAGCCATTGCTTTCTACATGGTCATTGGCTACATTGGATTTCTGGGTGTATTGAGCTTTATTGTAGCATTTTTGGCCAGGAAACTCCCAGACACCTTCAATGAGGCTCAGTACATCACCTTCAGCATGCTGGTCTTCTGCAGTGTGTGGATCTCCTTCATGCCAGTCTATCTCAGTACTAAAGGGAAATACATGGTGGCTGCTGAAGTTTTTGCCATCTCATCTTCGAGTGTTGGGCTTCTGGCCTGTATCTTCATTCCCAAATGTTACATTATTCTACTGAGACCAGAACTGAACACAAAACCCAGTTTAAGTTCTGAAAAAAATATAAGAGAATTGAAGGGATTTTGCCACCAAGTACAATTGACGTGGAAAGTTTGCGCCTTAAATAATAAACATTTTCACCATTTATCATTATTAAAAATTGTGGACCATTTTTGTTTTAGATATTCCCTTAGTGATCCATAGTGTATAACTCGTCTACAGGGGATACAACCAGGGGCAAAAACTCCTCAGTCCTGGCTGCACATGCCCAGACATCACCTCTCCTCTAAGGCAGCTACTGTCAGTCTTTTCTCTGACTAGGAAACACACACACTCACTGCTGAGCGAGTATTCAACCCCAGATGTTGTCATTCTCCTGTCCTCTGTACTCCTTAGTAATTATCCAAACAGTGCAAACAAATTAAAGAAAAAAGAACTCTTAGAAAAATATGTGCATTGACCTTTGTTTGACTAGAGTGAGCACACTGTGGAGAAAGGCATGCAGATGTCAAGCCTGCTGGGTCACATGATATGCAGTTCAAACAAACAAACAAATCACACACTCGCTCTTTTGAGCACACTGAAAGCTGAAGCTGGACAAACCAGGCAAGAAATGCCTTTGTGGCAAAACCCCTCTAAGATCAACATCTCTGATAATGTGGGGGGACATGTATGAACGTGGCTGCACCGGTTTTATGGTGTGCCTTAATGCCAAAAATCTGTTGCAGTGCTGTTCTATAGATGTATAAACAATCATAAGCCCAAACTTGGAACAATCTTCACCACAAATGACACTTTTAAATGCACGAATGTAACGATCCAGCAAAAACAACGTACGCTGAGGTGCCGATCGCTGATCCGGGTGTGGATCCACTGTGATAACCGCAGGCGAGGTGGTATATGGAGAAACACGCCAGGGAGCGGAGTCTAAGGGGCCCCCGGTCTTCACTGGAGCCCGCCGCAAAGCAGGACGGACTTAGCTGCGGGGACCCCCAGGTCGCTACCCCTGACGTGGCTACCTGCGGTGACAGCCGAGGTGCAGGACAGGATCTCCAGGCACAGAAGTGGTGGTTTACAGGAACAGCAGGAAACGTGTGCAGCAGGATACAGCAGGAAACTAGACATACGCAACATCAGGATACGGCAGGAACAGGACAGGTAACACGACAGGATACACAGCAGGTACTGGATAGGGAACACAGCAGGATACAGCAGGAAGAGACAACAGGAGACAGACAGGCAGATAGTCAGGAGCTCTGGTAGAACGCAGGAACTGGACCAGCATCTCAGGGGTTAAATCCAGAACAGAGATGCTGGCAGGAGCTCAGATGGAATCTCAGTATGATACACAAACTGCAATGCAAACTACAATGCAATGGACTGACAGGAGCACAGAGAGGAACTTCCTCTAAAAGCCAGGGGTCATAGATCAAGAGAAAGGTGAACAGGACAGAGAACCTATAAAGGATAGGAAACTGCCACATGCGCACCCTACGAGGCGCAGTGCACATACAGGACCCCAGGAAGCAGGAGCAACAGAAAAGGCAAGTAAAAGGCAGGCATGACAAGCTGGCGGTCCATGGCAGGGGACCGCAGCGTGACAGTGACAGTACGCCCACCCCCGCAAAGCCCCCGCCTCCCCCGCCAAATCACAGAAAGGCGCTCCACCAAGGCCAGGGCCGCCAATTTCTACGGGGACAACTCCAAAACCAAATACAGGCTGAAGATAGCCAGTATAGGGAAAACCTAGAAAAGGAGGAGCATGGGAGGAACAAACGGGCCACCATACAAAGGGAGCTCTGGGTGGGACCATGAGCTAGGAAACAGACAATCTGGGCGGGACCATGTGCTAGGCAACGGACGCTTTGGGTTGGACCATGAGCTAGGCAACGGACGCTCTGGGTGGGACCATGAGCTAGGCAGACGCTCTGGGCGGGACCATGATCCAGCGGTACAGACAGACACTCTGGGCGAACCATAAGCCAGTGGACAGACAGACACTCTGGAAGAACCATAAGCTAGCGGACAGACAGACACTCTGGGCGAACCATGAGCCAGCAGGTATGGGTACTGACGCTCTGGGCGAACCATGAGCCAGCGGGACAGACATAGACCGGCAAGACGGCAGGAAACAGCAAAGACGAAGACAGGATCACCACGGCGGGATCCATGGTCAGTCCATTCCGTAACAATCCAGCGACAACAACATACGCTGAGGCGCTGATTGCTGATCCGGGTGTGGATCCACTGTGATCACCACAGGCGAGGTGGTATATGGAGAACCATGCCAGGGAGCGAAGTCTAAGGGGGCCCCGGTCTTCACCGGAGCCCGCCACAAAGCAGGATGGACAGCTGCGGGGACCCCCAGGTCACTACCCCTGACATGGCTACCTGCGGTGACAGCGGAGGTGCAGGAAAGGATCTCAAGGCACAGAAGTGGTGGTTTACAGGAACAGCAGGAAACGTGTGCAGCAGAATACAGCAAGAAACTAGACATATGCAACATCAGGATAGGCAGGAACAGGACAGGTAACACGTCAGGATACACAGCAGGTACTGGACAGGGATCACAGCAGGATACAGCAGGAAGAGACAACAGGAGACAGACAGGCAGATGGTCAGGAGCTCAGGTAGAACGCAGGAACTGGACCAGCATCTCAGGGGTTGAATCCAGAACAGAGATGCTGGCAGGAGCTCAGATGGAATCTCATTATGATATACAAACTGCAATGCAATGGACTGACCCAGGAGCACAAATAGGAACTTCCTCTAATAGCCAGGGGTCATAGGTCAAGAGGAAGGTGCACAGGACAGAGGATCTATAAAGAACAGGAAGCTGCCGTGCGCACCCTAGGAGGCGCAGTACACATACAGGACCCCAGGAAACAGGAGCAACAGAAAAGGCAAGTAAAAGGAAGGCACGACCCACTGGCGGTCCCTGGCAGGGGTCCACAGCGTGAACCGTGACAACAAAGTTTTTTGGTGGCATGTCATGCCAGAATCGTACAAATCCCCAAAGTTTGGCACATCGCTGTTGTACAAATCCATACCAATTTCAAAGTGGCATTACTGAGACAAATTTTCCTCAGTATGTTGCCTCAGTATTGCCACGTAATCTTCTTTCCTCATGATGCAATCTATTTTGTGAAATGCCCCAGTCCCTCCTGCAGCAAAACAACCCTGCAAAATGAGGCTGCCACCCCCATGTTTTCACAGTTGGGAGGGTGTTCTTAGCCTTCCAAGATTCTTCCTTTTTCCTCCGAACATAAGGATGGTCATTATGGACAAACAGTTCAATTTTGGTTTCGTCAGACCACAGGATATGTCTCCAAAAATGTAAGTATCTGTTCCTGTGCATTTGCAAATATTAATCTGGCTTTTGTACGTTTCTTTTGGAGTAATGGCTTCTTCCTGGCAGAGTGGCCTTCCAGCCCATGTTGATATCATACTCGTTTCACTGTGAATAATGACTTTCCGCTGCTTTCCGCCAGCATCTTCATAAGGTCTTTTGCTTTTGTTCTTGGGTTGATATGCACATGTCGGACCAAGCATGTTCATCTCTGAGACACAGAAACCATCTCCTTCCTGAGCGGTATGATGGCTGGACATTCCCATCTTGTTTGTACTTGTGTATAAATGTTTGTACAGATGAACGATGCACCTTCAGCTATCTGGAAATTGCACCCAAGGATGATCCAGACTTATGCAAGTCAACAGTTCTCTTTCTGATATCTTTAGACTTTCCAGTGATGTTACACACAGAAGCAGTGTGTTTCTGGTGTGCACTAAAATCCATCCAAAGCTGTGTCTCTAGTTAACTCAGATGTTTCCAATAAATCAAACGCTTCCAAAAACATGACATCATCATATGGGAAGACCCAACTTGTATAAAGGCAGAGTAATCCCAGTGTATGGAAACTGTTGACTTTGCAGAAAGTAATGAATGCAACGGGTTGCGCCGCGGTCCGGGCCACGGACCGCGGTCGCACCCGCGTTCCCCATAACGGGTCCCCAGCGTGGACGGGGGGGCGCCGCGGGCTGCACGGCCGGCCGCGGCGCCACCCGTTCCATCCACTCACCTGGCCTCGCTCCCGTCCGGTCCTCGTCCCCTGCCGGCCGGAAAGAGCATGCGCGCCCCCTGGCGTGCGCGCGCGCTCGTCCTTGTGAGTTTAAAGGGACAGTGCGCCGGTAATTAGGTAATTACCGGGCGCTGTTCCTATATAAGTGTTGCACCCACGTCCTTCCCTGCTGGATTTTGGGTTGCCCCGAGCCATAGGGGAAGCTTTTCTTAAAGTTGTTTTCCCTGCTTTCCGTGTACCGGACCTTCGTACGTTTCCCGACTCCGACCTCTGGCCGCCTGCCCTGACCTTTTTGCCTGTCCACGACCACGAACCATTGCCGCCTGCCCTGACCTTCTGCCTCCCCTCGACTACGTTTCTCGGACTACAATTCTGTACCACGCTGCACCTCGGCCGCCACCGCAAGCAAGTCACGTCGGGGGGATGACCTGGTGCCCTCACCCCGCAGCAAGTCCACCCTGCTTTGGCGGGGGGGCTTGGTGAAACCGGGGGCTACTTAGATTCCATTCCCTGGCGTGGCTTAACTATCATCGCTTGCGGGGGTCCGGCGGATCCAATACCAGCCGTCTAAAATTAGATCTAGCCATGGATCCCGCCAAGGTGCCCCCCCAAAGCTATCGCGGATCTTACGACGTTGGTTGCCCAGCAGTCGCAGCAAATCGAACAACAGGCACAGCAGTTGGGCCAGCTCTCCGCCATATGCGTCAGCTCCTCGCATCCCAGCAACAGTCTCCACCTGCGGCCCCGTTGGTGACTCCGTTCTACGTCAGCCTTTCCCATTGGCTACCGTGGGACCCAAGCTTCGGCTCCCCTTACCATCACCCTTTCCCGGGGACCCCAAGCTCTGCCGGGGGTTTCATTACCCAGTGCTCGATTGCACATAGAACTGATGGCGGATCAGTTTCCCTCGGAGAGGTCTAAAGGGCCTTGTGGTGAGCCTACTATCCGGGAAAGCCCTGGCTTGGGCGACTCCCTCTGGGACGGAATGATCCTGTGTCTGCGGATTACAGCCCTTTCCCCAGGAATTCCTTTACCGTCTTCGAGGACCCGGCGCGTGTTTCCCCTCTGCTGAGCCCGCCCTCTTGAGACTTCGCCGGGGGGGCGACTCCTGGGTTTGGGTTCCGTACCTGGCTTCGGAGCTCCCGTGGAATGATGCCGCCTCTGTGCCACTTTCAAAAAGAGCCTGTCCAGCCGGGTAAAGGACGCTTTGGCAGAAAGGGGACCTCCTGTCCTCCCTGAGTGAACTAACCGGGCTAGCAACTCGGATTGATAAAAGGTTCGCAGAGAGGCAGGAAAAAGGAGTGCGGCAGGAAAGAGACTCTGCACCCCCCGTCGGCGGGTTTCACCTGGCCCCGGTTTTCCAGCATCCTCCATTGCTGTCCCCTCAAGCCTCTGAGGGGGAAAACCCATGCAAGTGGACCGGGCCCAGTTATGGGAAAGCAGGAGCTGAACCGTCGCCGAACCGAGAAGCTATGTCTCTACTGCGCCAGCCCGGACCATTTCCGCAGAAGCTGCCCAAACAAACGTCCCCAGCGTCCGGGAAATGCCCCACACCTAGGAGCCGTAGGAGAGGCAGTCCTAGGCAGTTTCCCCCTTCCACGTCTGATGTTTGCCAGTGGAGGGTGACCATTGATGCTGGTCCGTCGTTCCGGAGTTCGCTTTCCTGGACTCAGGCTCTGCCGGGAACTTATCCTTGCCTCATTGGTAACCCGGGGTACCGCATCCCTGTTGTCCGGCTGGAGAAGCCCCTGCTTATTTCTTCGGTCAGGGGGGAGCTCCTCAGTGACCCCATCTAGTACGAAACCCCGGGCCCCGGTGCACTCCGTGTGGGCGCTACAAAAGGAGAAGATGGGGTTTCCCAACGTTCTGTCCCGTGTTTCCCTCGGCGATCCTATTGGGATTCCCTGGCTGCAACATAAACGCCCCTACGCTCGTTTGGGAAGACGGCGAAGTCCTGGTTGGGGCCGGAATGCCAAAACCCAATTGCTTGGAGGTATCATGCCCGGTGCTACCACTTCCCCGCCCCCGCTTGTCAAGCCGTTGCCAGGCCTGCTGGCCGTAGTACCAGGACTTTGGAGATGTTTTTCTCCGAGAAAGAGGCCGATTCGCTGCCACCACATCGGTCTTACGACTGTCCTATTGACCCCCTTTCCCAGGAACCAGTCCACCCCGGGGGAGGGTTACCCGCTGTCCGTGCCAGAGACTCGGGCCCCATGTCGGCCTACATTCGGGAGAACTGCAGAAGGATTCATTCGTAAGTCCTCCTCCCCAGCGGAGCGGGTTTTTCTTCGTGCAGAAGAAGGATGGTTCCCTCGTCCATGTATAGACTACAGGGTCTAAATTAAAATCACCGTAAAGAACCGCTACCCTCTCCCTGATCTCAGAGCTGTTTGACCATCTCAAGGGGGGTAAAGTGTTCTCCAAGTTCGATTTGCGAGGAGCCTATAACCTCGTCAGAATTCGGGAGGGGGGACGAGTGGAAGATGAAGTTCAATCCCGAGATGGACATTTTGAGTACCTTGTGATGCCCTTGGGCTCTGTAACGTCCAGCGGTGTTACAAGAAATCGTCAACGATGTCCCTTCCGGTTTTCTTTTACACCTGCGTCATAGTGTACCTAGATGATATCCTGTTTTCTCCCTAAACTTCAGACTCACCGGGCCCCAAATACGCCAGGTTCTGCAACGTCTGCGCAAACAACCCAAATGTACGCCAAGCTGGAGAAATGTTTATTCCATCGGACCAGCCTACCTTTCCTCGGCTACATAGTCCGGGCTGAAGCCTAAAAATGGACCCAGCAAAAACTCCTGCGGTGCTACAATGGCCCGTCCTGTCGGGCGATACAGCCTTTCCTGGGCTTCGCAAATTTTTTACCGGCAATTTATTTCCCACTTTCCACCTTGGTGGCTCCTATCGTGGCCCCTTTCTAGGAAGAATGCGAACCGAGATGTTGGTCTCCGGGGGCTGAGAAGGCGTTTGTGGTTTTAAAGACGGCCTTATCCACTGCTCCTGTCTTGGTCCGGCCGACTCCGAGAGACCGTTCTCTTCGGAGGTGGATGCCTCTTCCGTGGGGGCAGGGGTGGTTCTCACACAGAGAAGTTCCAAAGGCAAGATTCGCACATGTGGGTTCTTCTCTAAGACCTTTTTGCCGGCTGAGCGGAACTATGCCATTGGGGACCGGGAAAATCTTTGGGCCCTCAAGTTAGCCCTAGAGGAGGTGGCGACATCTGCTGGAGGGGGGTCGTCACCCAATCGACATCTTTACAGACCACAAAAAATTGTTGTATCTTCAGACGGCCCCAAAGTCTTAACCTCGCCAAGCCGGTGGTCTCTTTTTTTTCTCAGTTTGATTTTCGTATACATTTCCGGGCCTGCTGAGAAAAACGTCAAGGGTGATGCCCTCTCTCGTGCCTCGGACGTGGTTCGGTGAAGAACCCCTGTCACAACACATCATTTCCCCCAAAGGTTTGTTCACGTGGCTCCCGCAGGTCTCCAAACATTCCTGGGCAAGACTTACGGCCGCTGGCACTCAGGGAAAAAGATTCTGGAGGTGGGGCATAGCTCCTTTGTGGCTGGCCATCCCGGAGCTCGGAAGTCTTTTTGCTTTGATCTCGCGGCACTACTGGTGGCCGACTCTAGCACAGGTTTTCAAGGACTTCACCCTCGCCTGTGTCACTTGTGTCGGAACAGGTCCCACGCCCCAGGCCCACAGGTCCTTTTTGCATTCCGCTGCCCGTGCCGGAAACCCTTGGATGCACATAGCGATGGACTTCGTCACAGGGCCTACAGTCTCCTCTTGGGTTCAGTCATCTGGGTCGTGACGGAAAGGTTCCAAAAATCTCCCACTCTGGGGCCTTCCCTGGCTGCGTCTGCCCCACAAGTGGCTAATCTTTTCTTCCCGGGATATCTTCCGGCTTCATGGACTACCCTTTACTTGTCTCCGACCGCGGTGTTCAATTTGTTCCCGATTCTGGCGTGCTTTATGCTCCCGTCTGCAAGTCAAGTTGGACTTTTTCATCGGCATCCACCCTCAGTCCAATGGGCAGGTGGAGGAGTGAAACCAGATTCTGGGAGAATACCTGCGTCACTTTGTGTCCGGACGTCAGGACAACTGGACCGAGCTGCTCCCGTGGGCTGAATTTGCGTTTTAACCATCGGGACTCGGAAGCTGCGGGTCTCCCCGTTCTTTGTGTCTATGGCCGCACCCCACCCCCCCTCCCCCCCTCCCTCTGCCTCCGGGCTCGGATGTGCCCGCTGTCAACGACCAGGTTCGAGTTTTCAAGGCCATCTGGCAGGAGACGCGATGTTTCTCTACTTCGGGCCTCTGCCCATATGAAGGTCTCAGGCAGACAAAAGGAGAAGACTGCCCGACGTTTCTCCCTGGTGACCAAATTTGGCTCTCCTCAAGATATTGTGCGCCTTTAAGGTCCCTAGTCTTAAATTGGCCCTCGCTTCCTCGGACCTTCAAGGTTTCTTCGGCAGTTGAACCCGGTAAAATACAAGCTTTGTCTGCCTCCATCTCTCCGGATCCATAACGCATTTCCATTTTATCCCTCCTTAAGTCTCTGGTTCTGAACCGGGTTCTCTCGGAAAGAAAGTGAGCCTTCCCCAGTAGCCGAATCACTGCAAACTTCGAGGTAAAGGGGCATTTTAGCTATGAAAACGGTCAGAGGGGGACGTTTCTTCCTCGTGGATTGGAGGGGCTTCGGACGGAGGAGAGATCCTGGGAGCCTGAAATCTAACATCCCGATCGGGATCTCATCCTCAGATTTTCCTGCAGCCTAAAAGGGGGGAGGCCTAAGGGGGGGGTGGGAGGGGTTTGTACTGTAAGGGTTGCGACGCGGACCGGGCCACGGACCGCGGTCACACCCGCGTTCCCCATAACGTGTCCCCAGCATGGCGGGGGGCCGGGGGCTGCACGGCCGGCTACGGCGCCACCCATTCCATCCACTCACCTGGCCTCGCTCCCGTCCGGTTCTCGTCCCCTGCCGGCCGGAATGCGCATGCGCGCACCCTGGCGCGCGCGCTCGTCCAACACGTGTTGCGGTCGTGCAACACTTATATAGGAACAGCGCCCGGTAATTACCTAATACCGGGCCCCTGTCCCTTTAAACTCACAAGGACGAGGCGCCAGGGGGCCACGCATGCGCTTTCCGGCCGGCAGGGGACGAGGACCCCGGGGGGGCGGGTGGGG